>JAOTQR010062654.1:0-13801 GCA_025774065.1 Solanum ossicruentum | reverse complement strand
TATATATTCTTGTGGGATGACGACTTCGTACTGATGGATGGAGGGTTTGCTCTCTTTCCTTGAATTATATGCCTAGCATAGGTTTCCTTTACAAAATGGAAAATTTCCTATAAGGAAAGATGTCTCCAAATTAGGAGTTTTCCCTTAAGGAGAAGAAAGGATATGATATGTATCCGAAATGGGAGTTGTCCTATCAGGAAAGTTGCTTCATACGAAATGGGATATGTTCCGTTAAGGTGAAGGATGGTCTACCTTTGGCAAGTGGACCACCTCTTTACCAATGAGGGGATTTCGTCAGGATTCCAAGTAATAGCTTACTTGGTTTTACTTATGTCGGTTGAGGTTACTTCACTAGTATATATATGAGCATCATTTGCATTTCATGCATCATGAGTTTCATAGCATCTTGTTATAATACCTTCTTTGATATTCACCTATTTATATATTATGTGCCCTTGTCATGTAACTTTGATATGCAGGTTTTGGTAAGTTCATGCATTGCATCACATATACTTAGTACATTCAAACGTACTAATGCATACTCTTGCCTATATCGTTTCACCATGTAGGGACCGAGGACCTTGATCATCCACTGTTTGACGTTTAGCTTGGATTCCAAGAATACTTGTATTGGTGAGTCCTATCTTCCAAGGACAAACCACCATCTATCTACCTATGTTACTTACTTCTATTTATGTATTTGAGGGTTAGCCCGGGTTAAGTCTTGGCCCCCACCCATCTATGTAGAAGCATTGTTGGACACTTTGTAAACCTCTTTATGATATATTCTATGAGCTATGGTTAAGTCTATGTTATGTATTTGGTTATCTTTGACTATGGATATGTGACTTGATCATATGTTGATGGAAATATCCTAAGTCCCAAATTGCCCACATAGTGTGAGTCCTACACACCCGCCCCCTTAGTATTTATGTGTTATGTGCTATGTGAACTGATGATAAACCCCTTCCCTATGATTCCCTCGTAGCGTGAGTTCTATTTTCCCATCCCTTAGAACTATGTGTTGGTTGTTGAATGCGCTTCCGAATCGATGATGTGAGTTTTGTATATTGAGGCTTTTTTGGGGACTCTCGGGTTCCCAATCATAGAGTCACATCTAGGCCCTAGGTCTGGATGATGGCAAAGATGATATCAGAGCCCTAGGTTTGTAAATGATCCTCGGAGTCCAACGTGCCGCGCCAAATAGATTCTTATTTACAGGTGTGAAGTGCACCTTGCCTATAAGTGGGAGGCGACTACAACGATGTTTTAGGAATTGTCTCACTTTTTCAAGTCTTATGTCATTTTGTGAGTAGTTGGATTAGCTTTTGACCTTGAATAGTATAATTGCTCTGTTTCAGAAGATGCCTTGTGGTAGACCTACTAGACCAGCCCCAGCTAATGAGGGTCAAGCACCTCAAGGACCTATGGATGAGCCCATCTCTAATGGTGAATTCTATATGGCCTTTGCCTTGCTTGCCTAAGTGGTGACTACTCACACTAGTTAGTCTAACTTGCCTTGGGTCTCACTCCGACTTCTAGAGTGAGGGATTTCACCCGGATGAATCCTCCCAAGTTCTTTGGGTCTAAGGCTGATGAGGATGCTCAGGAGTTCATTAATGAGCTCTCCAAGGTATTGAATCTCATTGGTGTCACTTTTAAGGAGAGGGCTCAGTTAGCTGCCTATCAATTGAAGGATGTAACACAGGTGTGGTATACTCAGTGGTCTATGGAGAGGGTTTGGGGTGATGTTGTTAATTGGGAAGAGTTCAAGGTCGCTTTTCGGGATCATTTCTTCACACTTGAGCTTAGTGAAGCCAAGATAACCGAGTTTATCAACCTAAGGCATAGTAATATGAGTATGAGTAAGTATGCCCTCAACTTCACTAAACTCTCTAAGTATTCTCTGACACTTGTGGCTAATCCTCATGCAAGAATGCACAAGTTCGTATTCGATGTATCTGACTTGCTTGTACAGGATTGTTGTACTACCATGCTTAATTGGATATGGACATCTCTATACTTATGGTTTATGCTGAATAAATCGAGGGAGAGAAACTCAAAGGGAGGACGATCCATAATCCTAAGAGGGCACGTTTTGATAGTGGTTTCTCTGGCCAGCGGGGTGGTGATGTTGGTCACTTCCAATAAGGCCAAGGTTCTGGTGATCATGTTACTAATCCTAGGGTGCTTCCTCCTAGGGCACCGGGTGGTGGTGGTCAGGGATATCCCATGTGTATTAAGTGTAGGAAGCCCCACATGGGCCCTTGTTGGAGAGAATTAGGTGTGTGCTTTGGGTTTGGTGATAAGAATCACAAGATTATTAATTGCCCCAAAAACCTTCAAAATGGTCAAGGTTAGGTGGCTCAGGGTGAGCATGGCCAAAAAAGGGCTCCTCAAGGTATTGCTCCGAGGAACAACAAGTTCTATGCTCTTCCTGTACGCCAGGAGGTTGAAGAGGTTCCGGATGTCGTGACTGGTACGTTAAAAGTCTTTGATTTTGATGTTTATGCTTTGCTTGATCCAATGCAAACTTATATTTTTTGTCTCCTCTGTTGGTTGTTAAATTTGTTTTGAGTCTGAAATTTTCAAGGGAACCTTACTCAATTTATGCTCTGGTAGGTGAATCTATTGTTGCACGTAGAGTTTATCGTGGTTGTCCTATTTCTGTGTTGCATGAGATGTTCCCATGTGATCTTGTGGAGCTTGAAATGTATGATTTTGATGTGATTCTTGGAATGGATTGGTTACATGCATCATATGCCTCTATAGATTATTCAACCCAGAAGGCCAAGTTCCAACCACCCAGTGAGCACGTTCTTAATGGAAGAGTAGTGATTCCGCTATTAAGGTTGGTTTATTTCCTACCTTAAAGCTTGAAAGATGATCTCCAAGGGATGTATATATGACATTGTGAGGGTTAAATATGTGGAGTCTGAATTGCCTACTATTGAGTTTGTGCTGGTGGTGAATGAGTTTCCGGACATGTTTCTTGAAGACTTGCTCAGTATTCCTCCTGAAAGGGAAGTAGACTTTGCAATAGACCTTCTTTGGGATACTCAACCTATTTCTATTCCTCTCTATTGTATGGCACCGACTGATTTGAAGGTATTGAAGGATTAGTTGAAAGATTTGTTGAAGAAGGATTTCATCAAGCCAAGTATATCTCCATGGGGTACTCCAATATTATTTGTAAGGAAGAATGATGGATCTCCTCAGATATGTATCGATTATAGGAAATTGAATAAGGTGACAATTAAATATAAGTATCCATTACCTAGGATCAATGATTTATTCGAGAAACTTCAAGGGGCTACTTACTTTCTGATGATTGATCTCCATTCTGGGCATCATCAGTTAAACGTTAGATAATATGATTCCCAAGACGGCCTTTTGAATAAGATATGGGCACTTTGAGTTTGCGCTAATATTGTTTGACCTAACTAATGCTTCGTCCATGTTCATGGATCTTATGAATCGTGTGTTCAAGTCATTCTTGATAGTTTTGTGGTTGTATTCATTGATGATACTCTTATCTATTCTCGAAGTGAACGGGAGCATATAGATCATTTGAGGTCGATTTTGAAAACCTTGAATAAGAAGAATTTGTATGACAAATTTAGCAAATGTGATTTTTGGTTGGGTGAAGTTGCTTTTCTGGGTTATGTGGTATCCGATGATGGTATTAAGGTGGATCCGAAGAAGATCGAGGTGGTAAATAATTGGCCTAGACTATTGTCTTCTTTAGAGATCTGAAGATTCCTGGGTTAGTGGGTTATTATAAAAGGTTCCTTGAGGGGTTCTCATCCATTGCATCTCCATTGACTAAGTTGACCCAAAGAAGGCTAAGTTCGGGTGGTCAGATGAGTGTGAGAAGAGTTTCCAAACTTTGAATAATCGACTTACATTGGCTCCAATTTTGACTATACCTAATGGTTTGGACGGGTTCGTGGTATATTGTGATGCCTCTCGAATTGGGTTGTGTTGTTTACTTATGCAACATGGTAAGGTGATATCCTATCGTCAAGACAATTGAAAGTACACGAGCTTAACTACCCAATTCATGACCTTGAGTTAGCACAGGAGGTTTTTGCTTTGAAAATTTGGAGGCAATATTTGGACAGGGTGCATGTTGATGTCTTCACTGATCATAAGAGCTTGTAATATGTGTTCACCCAAAGAGATAACTTAAGACAATGGAGATGGTTGAAACTCCAAAAGGATTACGACATGAGTGTTCTATATCACCCTGGCAAGGCAACTATGGTAGTCGATGCTCTTAGTAGGCTTTCTATTGGAAGCGTGGCTCATGTTGAGGAGGAGAAGAAGGAGTTGGTAAGGGATGTTCATTGTTTGGCTAGATTGGGTGTTAGAGTAGTCGATTCTAATGATGGTGGTATATATGTTCTAAATGGGGTCAAATCCTCAGTGGTTATTGATGTGAATGCTAAGCAAAATCTAGACCCATCATTGGTTGAATTGAAGAAATTGGTTGCTGAAAAGAATATTGAGGTTTTCTCTGAAGGGGGAGATGGTGTGCTTCGGTATCAAGACCAGTTATGTGTTCCAGATGTGGATGATCTTAGAAAGGTGATCTTGAGGGAAGCACATAATTCTTAGTATTCTATTCACCCAAGGTCCACTAAAATATATCAGGATTCGAAGGAGGTGTATTGGTGGCATGGTATAAAGAGCGACATAGCCAAGTTTGTATCTGAATGCACAAATTGTCAACAAGTGAAGGTGGAGCACCAAAGGACTGGTGGGTTTGCTCAATACATTGAGTTTCCTACTTGGAAGGGGGAAGACATAAATATGGATTTTGTGGTTGGGTTGCCTCGGATTCAAAAACAATTGACTCCACTTGGGTTATCGTTGATCCGATGACTAAATCGACTCATTTCCTACCAGTTAAGCCTACTTTTGGTGCCGAGAATTATGCAAAGTTTTACATTCGGGAATTGGTCAAGTTGCATGGTGTGCCTAGATCTATCATATCGGATTGGGGTACCTAATTTACTTCTCACTTTTTGAGGTCGTTTCAAAGGGGACTTAGTACTAAGTTCAAGTTGAGCACCGCTTTTCATCCCAAACAGATGGTCAAGCCAAGAGGACGATTCAAACTTTGGAGGATATGTGGAGGGCTTGTGTGTTGGAGTTCAAAGGTAATTGGGATGACCATCTCCCACTTATCGAGTTTGCTTATAATAATAGCTTCCATGCTAGAATTGGTATGGCCCCATTTTGAAGCCTTGTATAGTATGAGGTGTAGGTCTCTGAGGGGGGTGGTTTGAGTTGGGAGAGGCGGCCTTGATTGGCCTGGACTTGGTGATCGAGGCTGAGGAGAAAGTGAAGTTGATTAAGGAAAGGTTAAAGATGGCTCAAAGTCGCCAAAATTCCTATCTGAATGCTAGGAAGAGGGAACTTGAGTTCCAAGTTAGAGATTGGGTTTTTGTGAAGGTCCCACGTATGAAGGGAGTGATGCTTTTGGCAAAAAGGGAAAGTTAAGCCCCCGGCATATAAGCCCTTATGAAATTATAGAGCGGATTGGGAATGTGGTGTATAAGGTGGACTTACCCCCGGATTTGAGTTCTATTCACCCGATCTTCCATATGTCCATGTTGAGAAAGATGGTTGGTGATCCTAGCACTATTGTGCTTTTGAACGGTGTTGAGGTTGAGGAAAACTTGTCTTATAAGGAGGCCCCGGTAGAAATCTTGGATAGACAAGTAAAACATCTTTGTAACAAGGATGTTTCTTCGCAAAACTTTATTTGGAATAACCAACATGTGGAGAGTGCTACATGGGAGGCAGAGCTGGATATGATGAAGTGGTACCTCCATCTTTTCCAATCAACTCAAGCTTAAGGTATTAGGTTCTTCCTTTCTCGTTGGTCCTAATTTTTTCTTTCTTCAGTCTCACCGTATTACATGCTTGCATGTACATTAAAATTATTTTTATGATGTTTTGAATGATTTTATTCCTCTTTGACCTGAGATTTGATGACTTGGTAATTTTTAAATGATGAACTATGCATGGTGTCTTGTGTTTGAAATTTTCACGTTCTAGCCCAAGCCTTGTTCTTGCACATTCGAGGATGAATGTTCCCAAGAGAGAGATGATGTAATGACCCAGATTCTGTACGTCATCGTTAGACCTTAGGAAATCTCATTTCGGGCAAAGATTTGGACCAAGTGTGTCACAGACCACATGGCAAGTGTGGGGTCACACGAGCCGTGTGGCCTCAAGTGAGACCACACTTAGCCTCAAATCTTGCATGTTGTCCTTGGGGTGGAGTTGCAAGCTAATCCATATCTCACTGGCACCCTACATGGGCCATGTGAAACTTCACAAGCCGTGTGGAGGAGCCATGGGGTGGCCTAGGCTTGAAGTCCCCATCTTTGGAGCCAAGGGAGGCCACACGACCAACCACATAGGTCGTGGTGCTTGATGGGCTGTTTGGCCTTCCATGAAATCCCTGGATGGAAAACATTGTAAGTATGGAATCACCATCTCAGAACTTTTTCGTGAAATGTCCATAAGGATGGGGTGATGGGAGCATCACACGGACTGTGTGGCTCCACACGGGACGTTTATTGGTCTGTTTAGTGGTTTGTGTGAAAAAATTCTAAGTGTTGGTTCAACATCAAAATTTCCATATATTTGTCTAAGTGTGGGTTCATGGGAAGGTAAACGGTCTATGTAATGCCACACAACCCGTTTACCCTCCAGTCAAGTGACTTCCGATAAAATTTTACTCTTATTCATTAATGGCATTTTTGTAAATGATGTTATTTCTATTGGTCTTTTGGGAATTCCTAAGCTTTTTAAAGGTCATCTAAATACCTAAAACATATTTTAAATATTCAAACCTATCCCTCATAATTTGAATCTCTCAAAACACTCTCAAAAGCTTTCTACAAAAGAACTCTTCGGATTTCAACATTTGTCCTTGGGATTTCAAGTCTCCTTCAAATTTCTTTGCAGTTTCTTCATCTTAGTGAAGGCATGTGGGTTTGATCCTTGATTACCTTCCAATCAAGGAGACCCAAACTATTTTCAAGCAATTTTATGAATTTCTTGCTTCATTTAAATTGGGGTTTTGAATATTTTGAATCCTAAATTTCTAGTTATGCATGGGTAGTGTTTATTAGATGATTTTAATGTGGTTTAAACCATTACATGAGGATTTACTTTGTGTTTATGGATTTATAAGTATGCATGTCCTCTTTAAGACTTGTTTATGCATGGGTGATATTATTGATTAAACTATACGAAAAGAACTATATCATCCAACATGCTCTCACGATCTTTAGTAAGGTTACGTATACATTATCTCTCTCACACTCGTGATATCACACTAGATTTCATGGTGTATCTACTATAGTTTCACCATATATTGTTGATTTTAGATCTAATCCTAATTACCCACGCCTTCTTCATATCATTCATAGCATTTGCATTCATGATGTTGAACTATTTTGAGAAGTTCTGTTACGGGTTAAGCCCAATTATGTTTTATGATATGATTTTATGAAATATTGGTTATGATAGGATGAGATCACATATATTTCTATTGAATATGGATCTTTAAGCATTTTGGGTACTTGCACCATTTTGTATACGAATGGGCTATTCCTATGCATGAGTATTGTGACTATAAACTATGATTTTGGCATCTAAGCCTAAGTATGAATTTCTATGAATGGTATTGGAGTTTAATGATTAAGGATGCATTGAAATGATCTTAGAAATGAATGTTGTCATTTAAAAGAATATATATCCGTATATATGTATATGTATTCTTGTGGGATGACGACTTAGCACCGATAGATGGAGGGTTTACTCTCTTTTCTTGAACTATGTTCCTAGCATAGGTTTCCGTTCCGAAATGGGAGTTGTCCCATAAGGAAAGATGCCTCCGAAATGGGAGTTGTCACATAAGGAGAAGAAATGATATGATATGTTTTGATATGAGAATCCTATCTGAAATAGGAGTTATCTCGTAAGAAAGGTTGCTTCATATGAAATGGGATATGTTACCTTAAGGTGAAGTATAGTCTACCTTTGGCAAGTGGACCACCTCTTTACCGATGAGGGGATTTTATCGGGATTCCAAGTAATAGCTGGCTTGGGCTTACTTATGTCGGTTGAGGTCACATCCCCATTATATATATGAGCATCATTTGTATTTCATGCATCACGAGTTTCATAGAATCTCGTTACAATACCTTCCTCGATATTTACCTCATTCTATATTATGCTCCCTTGTCATCTAACTTTGATTTGCAGGTTTTGGTAAGTTCATGCATTGCTTCCTGCATACTTAGTACATTCAAACATACTAACACATACTTTTGTCTACATAATTTCACCATGTAGGGACCGAAGACCTTGATCATCCACCGTTCAATGCTTAGCTTGGATTTCGAGATTACTTGTAGTGGTGAGTCCAATCTTTCAAGGACGAACCACCATCTATCTACCTATGTTATTTAATTCTCTTTATGTATTTGAAGGTGAGCCCAGGGTATGTCTTGGCCCCCAACCTAGCTATGTAGATGCATTGTTGGACACCTTGTAAATCTCTTTACGGTATATGCGATGAGTTATGGTTAAGTCTATGTTATGTATTTTGTTATCTTTGACTATGGATATGTGACTTGATCTTATGTTGATGCGAAATTCCTAAGTGCCGAATTGCCCCCATAGCATGAGTCCTACATATCCTCCCCTTACTATTTACATGTTATGTGCTATGTGAACTCATGATAATCCCTTTTCCTGTGATGTACTCATAACGTGAGTCTTACCCCCCCCCTCCCGTCCCTCAAAACTATGTGTTAGTTGTTGAATGCGCTTCCGAATCGATGATGCGAGTTTTTGTATCTTGAGGCTTGTTTTGGGGGCTCTCTGATTCCCATTCGCTGTGTCACATCTACGCCCTAGGTCCCGCTCGTGACATGGGGGCATTATAGTAATTTAATATTCAAGTTAGGGAGTTCAAGCATTAATGAAAAATCAATTATATCGAGAAATAATTTATCCAAAAAAAATATAATTGCAATAATGCTAAATGTTTCCATATAGAAAGAACTTAACAACTTTAGAGTATTTTATCAATTTTAATATTAAGATAGATAAGCTCAAATAGATTATGCGAAGCGAAGGCTAAAAAATAGAACCAGAGAAAAGAAAGAATAGGAAAAAAAGGGGTAGTTTCAAAATATATACAATAAATTGATTAGTTTATAATAAATATAGTCATGTTTCATTTACATAAATATTAGTCAAAAGTTATAGAAAATATAAAGTGACTAGACAATATAGCTCGCTAAAAGCCAATATAGATTACTTGTACATGAGCTATACTCTGAATATACATTACACAACACTCTATACACGAAATATTCAATGAGAATGTATGACTATATATCGGATGACTATCTTTTGATAATTGAAATGACCAAAAGATCATTTGATGTAATTATAATCCCCTCCAAAAAAAAAAATAAGAAGAAAAATGGTTGTAGTAAACAATAGTGGGACTATTGGGAAAAATAAATTTATTTTTGTAAGGATTGCGTAACAAATTATTTGCTCTCATATATAGGACTAATAAGTTGATGAATTGATAATCCCCTTCTCTTTCAGTTGCTTCATTATGGGCTCAACGAACCTCAAATCATTGGCATATTTTATTAGTTGAGGAATATCTTTGTCATCCGCAATAATATACTTCCAAAAGGAATCACAGGCTTTCTTTATCATCTGCTTGATGGTTAATAGTGACTTTCAACCGGTTAACAAAGGTGGTGCTATTTTTTTGACACTTCCATTGCTATTTTGAAAAATAGGAAACAAAATGGATCTTCTAAGGATTCTTTGAGTCATGTTTTTGTTCAAATTATCAAATATGAGGTTTGACAATTGATCATTACTTCATAACTATGTAAGTGTGAAGCACCTTAGGATTTCATGAAATTTTTTATTGTTGAAAAAGAAATTCTTGACAATTTGGTGTGACAATCGAAATACAAACTCTCTATATGAAAAGTTGGATTACCATTTTATCTCTATACTAAATAAAATGCTTAAAAAACCTAAGTAATAAAATAGTAAATCAAATTAAGAGATAGTAAGATTAAGAAAAAAATCAGAAAAATACAATGAAATTAAGAGGTAGTAAGATTAACAAAAAGTTCGATTAAAAATACAATGATGTGGAAATACCGAACTATAGGGTCATCAATTTACATCTATCCATCTTCCACGTTATAGTCATATAAGAATTTATCTCAAATTTTACATTTCGGTTTCTATCTTATATCCTTTTTAGTTACACATTTGTATGTTATCTTTTTTATCATCCACTGCATAAGTAAAACTATTACATCTTTATATGTTTATTTTACCCTATTAACATGAAAAGTCTACATTGTAAGGGATAGCCTTCTTAGATATGGATTCCTATTATAACTAAACAATGTAAAGGGTCTGTAATTTGTGATGACTAAGGAACTAATTCCCCTTCAACATTGATGTCTAGTTCCCGTAGGTTTCTCAATGTTTGGTCTCTGTATATATAAATGATTGATGTACATGTTTTGTGAATGAATGAAGATCTGTTACATGGTTTCTAAGCCTTTTGTGGTTTAACAACCATTCCCTGCTTCCGTTCCAAAATTTTTTAAGCCAGAAAACATATATCTTGTAGAAAAGATCAGTTTTGAATGGGCGATAATACTCAAACCTCTTCTGCCTTGGCTGTCATGACCCAAGCCTAGGGCCTAGGTGTGACACAGCGAATAGGAACCTGAAGGGACTCAATCAAACTCTTCACTTATCATTACACATCATCGGTCGCGGAAGCATATAAAAGACATAAAGTAAGATAAAGGGGCAAAGGAGCTAAGGGAATAGCGTGTCAAAACATCAACATCAAAAGACAAGGCGTCATAGCTCATATGATAATTACATAACTTGTCCAACAAACACCCCTAAATAGATAGATAGAGCGGGGGACAAGACAAAGTAACTAGGCTCACCCTCATAGTCAAAATAGAACATA
This sequence comes from Solanum ossicruentum, assembly GCA_025774065.1. Taxonomy (NCBI): domain Eukaryota; kingdom Viridiplantae; phylum Streptophyta; class Magnoliopsida; order Solanales; family Solanaceae; genus Solanum; species Solanum ossicruentum. The sequence goes on along the minus strand of JAOTQR010062654.1, from coordinate 2,730 downwards.
AAATTGATTGTCTCAATACAAAGGCTAGAAGAAAACCAAACCAAGGTCCCCGAAATGGAGGACTCACCAACTAGCTTGAAACTGCACCGACTAGCCACGTGGAGGAGGAGGATGATCAACTTGAGTACCGGTTCCTACATGGTGATATCATGTAGGCAAGAGTATACATTACTACATTTGAATGTACTACGTATGTGGGATCCAATGCAACGAGAGATAAGTTTCACAATGAACATGCATAAAAATAGACAATGGGCATGATAGAAAAATGATATGTGCATAAGTAAAACATGCTTAAGTAACCCATACTTATATAGGATATCATATGTGTAGAAGAGACCAAACTAAATTTCCAATATACGAACCCCTTGGTAGGTTAGTAATGTTGTCACCCCATCACTTAGTTGAATGAGTACTAACCCTTATCTAGGTTGGTGATAATGCCGCCCCACCACCGTGGTGGAGAAGTACAAACCCTTCCCTAGGTTGACGAGTACAAACCACCATCTATATTAGTGATGATTCCGCCCCATCACCAGGTGGAGAAGCACAAACCCTTCACTAGGTTATCCGGGTACTCAAACCCCCCGGACTAGGCATGGTCGATTTGACACTTTATATTGGATTCATGATATGCTCTAGTGTAATGCTTCATATAGGAATAATCATATACATAAGATCATTTCATAATCATAACATCATTCATATCATATCTTATGCTTTGGACCTTCATTTCCACAAGAAATCCTAGTCGGACATTTCATCAAACACTTGAGGTGTGCGTAATGGGGGTAAAAGACCATAAATTTAGAGATGAAATCATGCAAGAAAATCTATTGTAAAACCATCAATCGACACCTTGCAACACCCCCAATATATTCCTATCAAAACTCCTCATCAAATCCAACAGTAGATCCAAGATTTAGAATTCAAAACATGATAAACCAACCATACTTTCATGAAAATAAAATTACTGTGCAGTAAATTTCTCTATATACAAGACCCACATGTCAAATAAACTTTAAATCATGCAATATTAGTAAAAAGGAAGCTTAGGCACCATGGATAAGAGGACCCAACACCACATACATTAGCTTTGGAGAAGTTCTTGATGAAGTTTGAAAATGAAGGCTTTAAGCTTGAAGAGAATCCTTAATTCCGAATAGGGGATTTGAGTCTTGAATTTTGGAGTGCAAATATGTCTAAGTGTTTTGAGGAGTATTGGAAAATGTTTAGGATGATATAAGGGTGAAATTTGGATAAGTATATATAAAAACACATTTGGGAAAACATGGGCCCAACACTTGGAATAATGGGATTGCACAGGAAAAACATTGCAAGGGAAAATACACCTCTTCACATCGTAGAGAGGACGCGGAGAAGGAATTACACATAAGCGCGACCCTTGAGCGTCGCGGAGGCTACGTGGAAACCTCACTAGAAATTGGACTTTCAAAAATTGAAATTGCTGTTCTTTCACTCTTAAATCAGGGTTAGACCCTTCTTCAACTTATTTTGACCCCCTGATCACAAATATGAAGTCGGATTTTTGAAATAATAGACGGATTTTTAGATATATGGAAATTAAAATTCCGGGCATTCTAAGGGACATTTTTGGGCACTTTTTAGGGTCGTTTTAACATCTCCCCCTTGGGAACATTTGTTCCCGAATGTAAATGTAAAACCCCACATTTTACATGTATTAATGATATGTAAATGAATCATGTTATGGCTTGGTCAAATTAGCATCAATTCTTGAAAGTGCTTAAATCTCGTGTTTATGGGCGATATGTGATTTTAAATGCTTAGGAGGGTTGATGGTATATATATGTTGGTGTTAAATTTTGGATATATCAGCCCTAAACTAAGTAAATAATTGAGGTTATTGTATGACTTAATAATTTAGTATGGGAGTCACCTACTTATAATTGATAGCCAAGCGGAGACGAGGCTCGACACCGAATTTGTTCAAGTTCGATTATGAATAAATTCTTTGTTAAGGTTGTAACTTTGGTCCATGTTGTAGTATCATAAATGGACCTTATTTTCAGTCCATGAAGAGTTTAAAATTTTCCTAAGTACTCTACAAACAACTTGGTCATTTGGACCCAAAACCAAGTAGGAAGAAAGCTGGAAATTTGTAGCATAAGTCCATTATATTTGAGACCCAATTGAGCCCAATTTTGGAGTATAAGATGCTGCAATAATAGACCATTGATGGGTGTCATTATAAAGTCAAAAGTGGAAGACAAAGTTGGCCAATTTGGTCTTTAAAAATGGGCTAAGTGCAGCACTAAACCATTCCACGAGGAAATAAAGTTCCAAGCTGCAAACTCATTGTCTAAGGCTTTTGAAGGGAATCCACAACGTATAAACCAAAGGTAAGTAATTATAATTGTGTATTAAGTATGATTTTTTCATGAAAAGCAAGAAGTATATGATAGTATGAGAATCTGGAAATCTGCTGGAAATTCTGGACAGCTTGTGTACAGAAAGTTGTTGCACACTTGCCTTTTATTTTGGTGACTTCTATATGGTTTTTTGATTTTATTATGAAGAAACTTTGATGTTATTAACATCATTGAAGTTATGGATATTGCTAGTATGGTTTCTTCATGTAAAACAATAAGTATATGCTATTATGTTAAGCTGAAAATTCTGGACAACATGTGTCCTAAGTATTGTTGTGAATGTTTCTTGTTGTTCAAGAGGATTTTCTTCTAATTGGTT
>JAOTQR010062643.1:0-13801 GCA_025774065.1 Solanum ossicruentum | reverse complement strand
TCAAGAGGCAATAGTCATTTCGAAAACCATTTCAATGCATTCTTGGGATTAAAGGCAAAAATGTAATTTCATAGTCAATATACTCATGCATAAGAATAGCCCATTCATATACAAAATATTGCAAGCACCCAAAATGCTCAAAGAACCATAATCAATGGACACATATGTGATCACATCTTATCATAGCCAATATCTTCTCAAAATCATATCATATAACAAAATTGGGCTTAACCCATAACATAATTTCCATAATAATCTATGTACATGAATGCACATGTTATGGATAATGAGAGAATGGCATGGGTAATTAATCAATCTAAAATCCATAATATAATATGAAATTCAATTGATAGCATAATCAAATCCACATTTAAAATCATAATATAATCACCCATTTATAAACAAGCCATAAGGGGGATATGCATACCTATAATTCCACAAACCCAAAGTAAATCCTCATATAATGGTTTAAATCACCTTAAAATCATCAAATAAACACTATCCATGCATTTATTGAATTTTAGGAATCATAATATTCAAAATTCCAATTTAAAGTAAGCTAGAAATTTGTAAAATTACTTGAAAATAGTTTAGGTCTCCTTGATTGGAAGGTAATCAATGATCAAACCAACATACGTTCAGTAAGATTAAGAAACCCCATAGAATTTTGATGAGAAGTTGAGTTCCTTGGATCCCAAGTTGAAATTCCCTAGAGATCTTTTGAAAGTTGTTTTTGAGAGATATCAATTATGAGGAATAGGTTTGAATATTTGAAATAGGTTTTAGGTCTTTAGATGAACTTAGAATAGCTTTGGAATTCCCAAAAGACTAATAGAAATAATCAAACTTATGAAAACGCCATTAATTAATCGAAGTTAAAATTTACTGGAAGTCACTTTACTAGAAGGTAAACGTGTCATGTGGCACTCCATGGTCCGTATGGAGTGCCCGTGAAATAACACTTAGAAAAGTTTCTGGGAATTTTTATCTAGAACCAATACTTAGAATTCTTTCGCATGAACTACCAAATGGACCACTGCACAACCAGTTTGGAGCCACATGGTCCGTTTGATGCTATCGTCTCCCTAACATTAGGAAAATTTTGCGAAAAAGTTACGAGACGGTGACCCCGTACTTAGACTATTTCTTACTCCGGAAGCTCCATGGAAGACCAAACGGCCCGTCACACACCACACGATCCATGTGACTGGTCGTGTGGCTCCACTTATTCCCAATGATGGAATATTCAAGCCTGGGACACCCACGGCTCTTCAAAATAGCCCGTGAAGTGTCACATTGCTCATGTGGGGTGCCAGTAAGGTGTGCCTTAGCTTACAACTCTACCCCAAGGCCAACATGCAACATTTGAGGCCATCTCTACCCCAAGGCCAACATGAACTACCAAATGGACCACTACATGACCAGTTTGGAGCCACACGGTCCGTTTGATGCTACCGTCTCCCTAACCTTAGCAAAATTTTGTGAAAAAGTTACGAGACGGTGACCCTGTACTTAGACTATTTCTTACTTTAGAAGCTCCATGGAAGGCCAAATGGCCCATCACAAACCACATGACCCATGTGGCTGGTCGTGTGGCTCCATTTATCCCCAATGATGGGATATTCAAGCCAAGGATACCCACGGCTCTTCCACATAGCCGGTGAAGTGTCACACTGCTCGTGTGGGTTGCTAGTAAGGTGTTCCTTATCTTACAACTCTACCCCAAGGCCAACATGCAACATTTGAGGCCAAGTGTAGTCTCACTTGAGGCCACACAGCTCATGTGACCCCACTCTAGCCATGTGGTCTCTCTTGAGACACACTTGGTCCAAATCTTTGCTCGAAGTTATATTTTCTCAAGGTCCACGTCGTCTTATGATATCCCGGTCATTACATCCTCTCCCCCTTGGGTACATTCATCCGCGATGTGCAAGAACAAAGTTTGAAAGGCTCGAGTTAGAATGTGAAACTTTCAAGCACAAGATACCATGCATAGTTCCTCATTTGAAAATTACCATGTAATCAAATCTCATGTCAAAGTGAAATAAAATCATTCAAAACATCATAAAACCATTTTAATGCACATGCAAGCATGCAATACCATAAGACTTATGAAAGAAAAAATTGGGATCAACTAAAAATGAAGAACTGAATCCCTTAGGTTTGAGTAGATTGGAAGAGATGGCATACCACTTCATCAGTCCATCTCCACCCCCATGTAGCACTCTCCACATGTTGGTTCCTCCAAAGCACTTTCACCAAAGCCACATTTTTGTTTCAAAGCCGTTTCACTAGTCGATCCAAGATCTCCCTCGGTACCTCCTCATAAGACAAGTTCTCCTCAACCTCAATGTCTTCCAAAGGCTTAATAGTGCTAGGATCCCCAACCATCTTTCTCAACATGGACACATGGAAGACCGAGTGAATAGAACTCAAATCCGGGGGTAACTCCACCTTATATGTCATATTCCCAATCCGCTCAATAACTTCATAAGGGACTACATACTGGGGGATTAACTTTCCCTTTTTGCAAAAATGCATCACTCCCTTCATAGGTGAGACCTTCACAAAAACCCAATCTCCAACTTGGTACTCAAGATCCTTCTTCCTAGCATCCAAATAGGACTTTTGGTAGCTTTGAGCTGTCTTCAACCTTTCCCTAATCAACTTCACTTTCTCCATAGCCTCCGTCACCATGTTTGGGCTAATCAAAGCCACTTACCCCCACTCAAACCACCCCACTAGAGACCTACACCTCCAACTATACAAGGCCTCAAATGGGGTCATACCAATGCTAGTATGGAATCCATTATTATAAGTAAACTCTATAAGTAGGAGATGGTCATCCCACTTACCCTTGAACTCCAACATGCAAGCCCTTAATATATCCTCCAAAGTTTGAATCGTCCTCTCGGCTTGCCCATCGGTTTGGGGATGAAAAGCAATGCTCAACTTGACCTTAGTACTAAGTCCCTTTTGAAATGACCTCCAAAAGTGAGAAGTAAATTAGGTATCCTGATCCGATATGATAGATCTAGGCACACTATGCAATCTTACCAATTGTCAAATGTACAACCTTGCATAGTCTTCGGAACCAAAACTAATTTTAACTGATAAGAAATGAGCTGATTTAGTCATCCAATCGACGATAACGCAAATGGAGTCAAATGTTTTCTGAGTCCGAGTTAACCTAATAAAAAAATCCATATTTATGTCTTCCCACTTCCAAGTAGGAATCTCAATGTCTTGAGCCAACCCACTGGGCCTTTGATGCTCCACCTTCACTTGTTGATTGTTGGGCATTCGGATTCAAACTTGGCTATGTCGCTCTTCATATCGTGACACCAATACACCTCCTTCAAATCCTGATACATTTAAGTGGACCACAAATGAATATAATAATTACAACTATGGGCTTCACTTATGATCACCTCTCTAAGATCATCCACATCCAGAACACATAATCGATCTTGATACCAAAGTATACCGCCTCCCCCTTGGGAGAAAACCTTAATATTTTTTTCAAAAACAATTTCTTCAATTCTACCAAGGATGGATCTAAATCTTGCTTAGCCTTCACATTAACAGCCACCGAAGATTTGGCCCCATTTAGAACATGAATGCCACTATCATTGGAATCGGCCACTCTAACACCTAATGTAGCCAAACGATGAACATCCCTTAGTAACTCTTTCTTCTTCTCCGCAACATGAGCCACATTTCCCATAGAAATCCTACAAAGAGCATCGGCTACCATATTTGCCTTGCCAGGGTGATATAGAACACTCTTGTCGTAATCTTTTAGGAGTTCCAACCATTTTCTTTGTCTTAAGTTAAGGTCTCTTTGAGTGAACACGTATTGCAAGCTCTTATGATTGGTGAAAACATCAACAAGCACCCCATACAAATAGTGCCTCCATATTTTCAAAGCAAAAACCACTGCCACTAACTCAAGGTCATGAGTCGGGTAATTATGCTCATGTACCTTCAATTGCCTTGATGCGTAAGCTATCACCTTATCATGTTGCTTAAGTACACAACCCAACCAGATTCGATAGGCATCAAAATGTACCACACACCTATCCAAACCATTCGGTAGAATCAAAACCGGAGAAGATGTAAGTTGATCCTTCAAAGTTTGGGAACTCTTCTCACACTCATCTGACCACACAAACTCAAGAGTAGGAAATTCAGACTCCACATCTTTAATCCTCACAATGTCATACACATCCCTTGGAGATCATCATTCGATCTTTGAGGTAGGAAATAAACTAACCTTTAATAGCAGAGTCACTACCTTTCCATTCAAGAATGGGCTCACTGGGAGGTTGGAACTTGACCTTCAGGATTCTACAATCTATAGAGGCATATGAGGCATGCAACCAATCCATTCCAAGAATCACATCAAAATCATACATTTCATGTTCCACAAGATCACACGGGAATACCTTATGTATAACAGAAACAGGACAATCACATTAGACTCAATGTGCGATGATAGACTCACCCATCAGAGTATAAACCGAGTAAGGCTCCCTCAAAATTTGTAGACTCAAACCAAATTTAACAGATAGCAGAGGAGTCACAAAAGACAAGTTTGCTCCAGGATTAAGCAAATCATAAGAATTAAAGTCAAAGACTTTTAACATACCAGTCACAACATTCGGAGCCTCCTCATCCTCCTGATATGCATGAAGAACATAGAATCTATTGTTCCTCAGAGCAACACCTTGAGGAACTCTTGGTTGACCTTTTCCACCTTGAGCCACCTGGCCTTGACCTTTCTAAGGGTTCTTGGGATAGTGTGCAACCTTGTGATTCTATACACCACACCCAAAGCAAGCACTCGAGATTCTCCAACAGTCACCTGTGTGGTGTTGTCCACACTTATCACACAAAGGGTATCCCTGTCCACCACCAATTGGTGCACTTGAAGGAGGCACTTTAGCATAATCAACCTAAGCACCCGAACCTTGGCCTTGTTGGAAGTGAACAAAACTACCAACCCGAGACCCAGAGAACCCACTATCAAAATGGGCTCTCTTAAGATCATGCGCTCTCCTCCCTTTGAGTTTCTCCCCTTTGATCTGTTTGGCATAGACCATAAGTATAGATATGTCCATATCCAGATTAAGCATGGTCGTATGACACTCTTGTATAGGAAAGTAAGAAACAATGGAGACAAACTTGTGCATTCTTGCACGTGGATAAGCCACAAGTGTCGGAGCACATTAGGAGAGCTTAGTACACTTGAGGGAATAATCGCTCACACTCATTTTACCTTATTTTAGTATGATAAACTCGATCATCTTGGCTTTCCTGAGCTCAAGTGGGAAGAATCGATCCAGAAAAGCAAACTTGAACTCTTCCCAATAAACAACATCACCACAAACCCACTCCATATACCACTGAGTATGCCACACTTGTGCTATATCCTTCAACTGATAGGCAACTTAGCTCAGCTCTTTCCTCAGAGGTGACACCCATATATTCAATACCTTGGAGATCTCATCAATGAACTCTTGAGCATCCTCATCATCCTTAGACCCAAAGAACTCCGGAGACTTCATCTGGGTGAAATCCCTCACTTTAGAAGGCAGAGTGGGACTCAAGGTAGGCTGGCATGCCTCGTTTGAGTAGTTACCACATGGGCAAGCATGACAAAGGCCATATGGAATTCATCATTAGAGATAGGCTCATCCATAGGCCCATGAGGTGCTTGACCTTCCTTAGTTGGGACTGGACTGGCAAGTCTACCACGAGGCATCTTCTGAAAGAGAGCAAGGATACTATTTAAGGTCAAGAGCTACTCAAACTATTCATAGCATAATATAAGACTTGACGAACCAATATAATTCCTAAAATGTCATCATAGCCTCCCACTTATAGGCATGGTGCACTTCACAACCATAAAGGACTCTACTTGATGTGGCACATTGGACTTCGAGGATCATTTACAAACCTAGGGCTTTGATACCATCTTTATCATGACCTGTGCCTAGGGCATAGATGTGACACGGCGAATGGGAACTCGAGAGTTCCCAAACAAGCCTCAAGATACCAAAACATGCATCATCGGTTCGAAAGTGCATTCAACAATCAACATATTATTCTAAAGGATGGGAAAGTAGGACTCATGCGATGGGAACATCATAGGGAAAGGGATTGAAATGAGTTCACGTAACACATAACATATAAATACTAAGGGGCAAGTACATAGGACTCATGATATGGGGCTAATTCAGGACTTAGGATCTTTCCATCAAATACATGATCAAGTCGCATAACAACGGACAAAAATAACCTAATATATCACATATACTTAACAATATCCATAACATATATGACAAAAAGGGTTACAACGTGTCCAACAATGCCTCTACATAGATGGGTCGGGGGCCAAGACATACCCCGGGCTCACCCTCAGATACATAAAGAGAAATAAGTAACGTAGGTAGATAGATGGTAGATTATCCTTGGATGATTGGACTCACCACTACAAGTAAGCTTGTAATACGTGCTAAGTGTTGAACAGTGGATGATCAAAGTACTCAATCCCTACATAGTGAAATCATGTAGGTAAGAGTATGCATTAGTACGTTTGAATGTACTAAGTATGAGGGATGCAATGCATGAATTTACCAAATCCTATATTTCCATGTTTGATGACAAGGGAACATAATATAGAAAGAGATATATAACAAAGAATATAGTATAACAAGATATCATGAAACCATTGATGCATGAAATGCAAATGATGCTTATAGATAGTGGGGATGTGACCTCAGCCGACAAGAGTAAGACCAAGCGAGCTATTACTTGGAATCCCAATGATTATCCCTCATCGATAAAGAGGTAGTTTACTTGCCAAGGGTAAACCATGCTTCATCTTACGAGCCTCTCAATTTGTATGAAGCAGCCTTCTTTACAGGACTCCCATTTCAGATAAGATTTTCATGTCAAAACATATCATATCATATCACTTCTTCTCCTTATGGGCAACCTCATTTTTGGGGAACCTTTCCTTACGAGCCTCCTATTTCTAAAAGGAACCTATGCTAGGCAGAAAGTTCGTGTATAGAGAGAGAACCCCTCATCCATTAGTGCTAAGTCATCATCCCATAAGAATACATATATGTATATATATATATACACACACACACACACATACGCACACACACACGCTTTCAAGAGACAATAGTCATTTCGAAAACCATTTCAATGCATTTTTGGGAATGAAGGCCAAATCGTAATTTCATATTCAATATACGCATGCATAAGAATAGCCCATTCATATACAAAATCGTGCAAGAATCCAAAATGCTCAAAGAGTCATAATCAATAGACATATATGTGATCACATTTTACCATAGCCAATATCTTACCAAAATCATATCATATAACAAAATTGGGCTTAAACCATGACATAATTTCCATAATAGTCCATGTGCATGAATGCATATGCTATGAATAATGAGAGAATGACATGGTTAATTAAGATTCAATCTAAAATACATAATATAATATGAAATTCAATTGAAAGCATAATTAAATCAACATTTTAAAATCATAATATAATCACCCATTATAAACAAGCCTTAACGGGGACATGCATGCTCATAACTCCACAAACCCAATGTAAATCCTCATATAATTGTTTAAAGCACCTTAAAATCATCAAATAAGCATTACCTATGTATTTCTAGGATTTTAGGAATCATAATATTCAAAACCCCGATTTAAGGTAAGCTAGAAATTTGTAAAATTACTTGAAAATAGTTTAAGTCTCCTTGATTAGAAGGTAATCAAGTATCAAACCCACATACCTTCACTAAAATGAAGAAACCCCAAAGAATTTTAAAGAGAAGTTAATTTCCTTGTCTCCCAAGTTGAAATTCCCAAGAGATCTTTTGAAAGTTGTTGTTGAGAGATTCCAATTATGAGGAATAGGTTTGAATATTTGAAATACGTTTTACGTATTTAGATCACCTTAGAATAGCTTAGGAATGTCCATAACACCAATAGAAATTATTGACTTTATGAAAATGCCATTAATGAATCGGAATAAAAATTTATCGAAACTCACCTGACTAGACCGTAAATGGGTCGTGTGGAACTCCATGGTCCATATGGAGTGCCTGTGAAAAAATACTTAGAATTGTTCTTGGATATTTTGATCTTGAACCAACACTTATATTCTTTCGCACGAACTACCAAATGGACCACTACACGACCCGTGAGGAGACATATGGTCCTTGTGATGCTCCCATCTCTCCAACTTGAGGAATATTTTGTGAAATATTTATGATACTGTGACCTAATACTTAGAATATTTTCACTCCGAAAGCTCCAAGGAAGGCCAAATTACAATATTTCACTCCGAAAGCTCCATGGAAGGCCAAACGGCCCGTCACACATCACACGACCCGTGTGACTCAAGTTTATCCCCAATGATGGGATTTTGAAGCCTAGGTAACCCCACGGCTCTTTCAATCGGCCCGTAATGTATAACACAGCTCATGTGGTGTGCCTTAGCTTGCAAATCCACCCCAAGGCCAACATGCAAGATTTGAGGCGAAGTGTGGTCTTACTTGAGGCCACATGGCTCGTGTGACCCCACACTAGCCGTGTGGTCTCTCTTGAGACACACTTGGTCCAAATCTTTGCACAAAACGAGATTTTCTCAAGGTCTATGATGTCGTATGATATCCAGGTCATCACCACTTATGCATGAAAATACCTATACTTAGCCATTTTTTCAACTCTATATCACTCAAGACCCTCTCGAAAACCTCTCCATGACTTAATCAAATATCTTACTTAAATTCCAAGTATTTCAGGCCTAACTTTGGAACTCAAGGATTCTCTTCAAGCTCATCTCAAGAAAATCAAAGTTTGAGTTATGCGGGTTTCATCCATGGGGTCCTTTTACCCAATCTTCCTTTTTATGAAAATTGCATGTTTTCAAGTTGTATCATCTATGGATATCTCCTATTATGGGTTTTGATTATAAATTATATTGGGGTTTATGAAATATTGATTGATTATGCATTTCTATCTATTTCAAGGTTATACTATGAATAGGTTTTGTCTATTGAGACTATCATGTTTTGAGCAATGAAACTATGATCTGTTATGAGATTTGATGTTGGATTTCAAGGTATCTTACATGAGAGTTTTACTATGTGTTGGTGGGTTGATTTATATTGAGTTTTCTCATATTACTTCACTCTTGAATAACATGATTTTGAACTAGCATTATGAACCCACCAAGTGTTTGATAAAATGTCTTGACAAGGATTCAGAGGTTATTGATGATCTATTACATGGTTTATAAGTCAAATGATTTTATGATGATAATGGGGTTGCATGTATACATTGAAATCATGAAAAGTATCAATGGTGTTGCAAGCATACCACACCTTGTTGGGGGTGACATGCCCAATCACCTTGTAGAGGGGGTGACATACCTCAATCACCTTGTTAGGGGTGACATGCCCAATCACCATGTTGAGGGGTAGATACCTTGACCAAGTTATTGGGGGATGACATGCCCAATCACCATGTTGAGAGATGGATACCTCAACCACCTTGTTGGGGGGGTGATATGCCCAATTACCATGTTAAGGGGTGGATACCTCGACCACCGTGTTGGGAGGTGACATGCCCAATCACCATGTTGAGGGGTGGATACCTCGATCACCTTGTTGGAGGGGTGACATGCTCAATCACCATGTTGAGGGGTGGATACCTCGATCACCTTGTTGGGGGGTGACATGCCCAATCACCATGTTGAGGGGTGGATATCTCAATCATCTTATTGGGAGGTAACATGCCCAATCACCATGTTGAAGGGTGGATACCTCAATCACCTTATAAGGGAGTGACATGCCGTGAATTCCAAGTAGTAGTTTATTTGGTGTATGTTGGTTATGGTCTCTTCCCACAAATAGAATATATATTTTGCAAGTTATATAATTTACAACAATGTTTTACTTCAAGCATTGATAATGCATGTAATATTGATATTATACTTATTTGTTGCTTATGATTATGCACTTTGTCTACGTTGGCTTATGTATTGTTGCATTGTGTCCTACAAGCTTAGTACATCCAAACGTACTAGCGCATACTCTATCCCTACAAGATGTTACCATGTAGGGACCAGAGCACCTCTGATCATCCTCCATGTGGCTAGTTCGGTGCTTTGGGGTTAATCTTTAGTGAGTGCTCAAGTCCGTGGACAATATCTTAACTAGTCTTGCTATATTGAGAATTATTCATGTTGAACACTTGTTATTATGAGGGTGAGCACAGAGAGTGTTTTGGTCCCTGCTCCAATCTATGTTACAGGTATTGTTGGAGCAATTGATGTAATTATGCTTTGAGCTTGACTCTTGACAGTTTTATGATTATGAAAGACTTCCCTTAGTCCCGTTTCCCTTATTTATATCTTTTGTTGTTATTATTTTGCTTTTGTGACCAAGGATGTGTGACTAATATGCTAAGAGGCTTTTTTGGGGTTCCCTCGGGTTCCTCATTCATCGCATCACGTCTAGGCCCTAGGCTTGGATCGTGAAGGGGATGAAACATAACAAACAATATAAGTATGGCTTAGGCAAAGTATAGATAGAACATATATAAGGATAACAATGATAAGAAAAGAAAAGTAAATAATAAAAATAAACCCACAAGAAGCAAACACATAAGAATAAGTACTCTATACTTGATATAAAATAAGACTAGTAATGTGATTAAGGGGTTATTGGAGTATTCCTTTCCAGTCAGATATGGAGTCCAGAGACTTGATAGTTTTTGAGTTGTTGTTACTATTTTGCAAAGTGGAGGAGATGAGAAGGACGGTTTCGAAATGTTGGGGTTCACCATTAATGACAGAACTTGGTGAGGATGAGCTGATAAGAACGGGTTGTTTAGGGGGTTATGGTGATGCGTTTCGGGGTTTTCTAGTCACTATTTCATGCTAGAGGTGAGAGTGAATAGTTGGGGTTTTGGCTATGGAAGTTAGAAGAGGATGGGCGGCATTGGCTTAGCGGGTTTTGCCGGAGGAGGAGAAGGGTTCTGGTCACTTCAGGTAAGCTTGAGTTTGTTTATTTCTTCCATTGTTGGGCATTGTGAAGCTGTTGATTGATTGTTTGAACTCGATCCTCAGCTAGTTTTTGCTTATGGTGGTGGAGTAGGAAGGTATGAAGAGGAAAATAGGATGGGGTAGATGAAGCATGGAGGTTGATTAGTGATGTTCGGTGATTCCAAAAGGTTCTATGAAGGTGGCTGGCCGGTGGTATATTTTGGGGTAAACAAAATAGGAAGTAATTTTCTTTTAGAGTTTCTAAAATTAAAATGGCTCCTCTATTCAATTATTGGTAAAGATTATATACACCAAAAACCCCAAACCTAATGAGCTTAAAAGATATGGGCCTAAATTGTGAGCCAATTAAACATACACGCATAATTATTTCTGGACAAGAACAAAATGAATTATTACACTACATTAAAAATGTTAAAATGAAGAAAACAAATATAACCAACGTAAATAAATAAATAAAATAAACAAAAAATATGTAATTTAACACAAAATAATGATTTAATAAGAACTAAAAATAATAACATAAAAGTATGAACTTTTAAAAAGTTATGTCAAAATTGGGTGTCAACAACATTCCCTTTCTTTAGGTATGATTGATGAAAGATCTTGTGGACAAAGAAAGTTGACGAACCCAATTTTGACCAAACACTTCACCTTCAAATAAGAGTGTCTTGACTAGTGGAGGGTGCAGAATTTTTGAGTTCTTCCTCAATAATGTTGTCCTAGTTATATGCACTAGCATGATCTCCAATATTGACCTGCTACATCCTTTCTGACACAGTCCACATTTTATATTATAACGTCTGAGAAAACTTGTTAGTATCAAATGGAACACAACTACGAATATAATTCATGCAAACTTGGTTTAACATGTCATACTGAAGGAGATGACGATCTATTTTTAATTGTACTGCTCATGAAGGAAAAGATGATCCAAAGTAGTACATCAACCACATTGAAGAAAGTGATGTCTAACTTAACATGTCACGTTGAAGGAAGTGATGCTCCAATAATGATGTGACATGTGACATTGAAGGAAGTGATGATCCAATAATGATTTTAAGCTGTCACATTGAACGAAGTGATGCTTCAAAATGATATAACATGTCACATTGAAGGAAGTGACACTCCAATAATGATTTTAATGTGTCACATTGAAGGAAATGACTCTACAACAATGATTTAACTTCAATTTTTATATGTCTCGTTGAAAGAAGTGACTAGCCAAAATAGCTTAACTTGTCACGCTGAATGAAATGACGCTCCGATTGAACATGTCACACTGAAAGAAGTAATGCTCCAACAATATTTTAACTTGTCATGTTGAAGGAAATGACTCTCCAAAATAACTTAACTCTTTAATAACTTAACTTGTCACGTTGAAGTAAGTAATTCTCCAACAATAGTTTAACTTGTCACGTTGAAGGAAGTGACTCTGTAAAATAGATTAAGTCGATCATCACTTTGGAGAAAGTGAAATTGCCAAAATCGCTTAACTTGTCACATTGAAAGAAGTGACTCTCTGAAATAGCTTAACTTGTCACACTGAAGGCAGTGACATTCCAGTAATGATTTAACTTGTCAAGTTGAAGGCAAGTGATGTTTTGATAATGATTTAGCTTGTCATGTTGAAGGAAAGTGATGCTCCAATGATGACTTTACTTGTCAAGTTGAACGCAAGGGATGCACCAGTGATGATTTAGCTTGTCAAATTGTAGGCAAGTGATGCTCTAATAATCATTTAACTTGTTACATTGAAGGAGAGAGATGCTCCAATGATGATTTAACTTGTCACGTTGAAGGCATGTGACGCTCCAATAATGATTTAACTTGTCACATTGAAGGAAGTGATGCTCCCATAATAAGTTAACTTATCACGTTGAAGGAAGTGACGCTCTAATTGAACATGCCAGGTTTAAGAACGTGAAACTCCAACAATAGTTTAACTTGTCATGTTGAATGAAGTGACTCGCAAAAATAGCTTAACTCGTCACTTGAAGGGAGTAACACTCTAATAATGATTTAACTTGTCACGTTGAAGGCAAGTGACACTCCAACAATGATTTAACTTGTCATGTTGAAGGAAAGTGACACTCCAAAATTATTTAACTTGTCATGTTGAAGGCAAATGACGGTCCAATAATGACTTAACATGTCACATTGAAGGGAAGTGATGCTCCAAAAATAATTTAACTTGTCTCGTTGAAGGCAAGTGACTCTCCAATGATAGTTTAACTTGTCAGGTTGAAATCAAGTGACGCTCCCATAATGCTTTAACTTGTCACATTGAAGGCAACTGACGCTCCAAAATTATTTAATTTGTCACATTGAACGTAGTGACACTCCAATAGTAATTTAACTTAAAAAATAAAAGATATACTACATTTTTTGGAACGCACAATTCAATGAAATAAAATAGGCATCTCACACTGATGGGATGTCACACCCCACATTTTACATGTACTAATGTTATATAAATTAATCATGATATGGTTTTGTCAAATTAGTACCAATTCTTGAAATTGCTTGAATATCGTGTTAATGGGCGATATGTGAGTCTAAATGCTTAAGAGGGTCGAGAGTATATATGTGTTGGTGTTAAATTGATGATATACCATCCTAAACTAAGTAAAAGAATTGAGGTTATTGTATGACTTACTAATCTAGTAGGTGAGTCACCTACTTTCTTAGCTTAAA
>JAOTQR010062632.1:0-13801 GCA_025774065.1 Solanum ossicruentum | reverse complement strand
GCTGGCTTCCCTTGCATCCATTGATTGGGGCAATGAAGCGTCTATTTTTGTCCTGGACGAATCCCTCACTGAATCCACCCGTCCCATTTCACGGATGCATCGCATTGAGAATTGACTCGTCAGATTAAGCCTTTGCCTGCTCGCCACTTAAAGTAATGGCCAAGCATCCTCCAACTCGGTAGCTCATTTCGGATAGTAAAAAGGGCTTCTAAAGCAGCTCGGGGAGAGTGGACTAAAAAAAGGGCTTAACCAACTGAGAGGTTGATATCTCAGTCGCCTCTCTAAGAGTGTGATAGACGTTGGACATGATGTTCTCCTGTTACATATGCAATTATGTTCTAAATAAGCATGTTTTACTTCAAGAATCACTCATGCATGCCATATTCCTATATGATCATTTATTGCCTACTTATGCGTTTCAATTATGTCACCTATCTCTTGTTGCATTTCATTCTACATACTGAGTACATTCAAATGTACTAGCGCATACTATATGCCTACATGATGATACCATGTAGGAATCGGAGCTCCTCACGATCATCCTTATCCTCCCCGTGGCTAGTACAATCTCTGCAAAGCATGTTGGTGAGTCCTCAATTATGAGGACAATGTCTTTGATCTTATGCTATGTATAAAGACTCGCTTTCCTTTATTGTATGTTTTGACTACGAGGCTGAGCATGGTTTCTAATCCTGGCCCCCACTAAGTTCTATGTTTAGAGGTATTGTTGAATAAGTTATGTAATTATGGTTGAGCTTGACTCTCTTTGACTCTTTGATGTTTTATGATATGAAAGACTTCCCCTAGCCCTTCTTCCCTTATTTCTATTTTCTATTGTTGTTTTATTTCTTCCACGACCAAGGATGTATAATGATATGTTAAGAGGCTTATTTTGGGTCCCTTCGGGTTGCCCATTCTCCATGTCATTTGTAGGCCCTAGGCTTGGGTCATGGCAGTTCAAGTGTGACTTCAGCAATGAGGTAAAGTCTTCTAATCATTTTGGCACTAGTTTTGATTTATAGGATTTGTCTATATGATAATTGTAACAATTGAAATATTTTATGATAATATGATTGGTCTGATAATATTTTGGCAAAAATATGATATTGACTGTATTGGAATTGAAGTGGACTATGAAATTGTTTTCAAATTGAGATATATCCCTGATATTCGAGGTACTATTGGATGTTATTTTTATAATATGAGACTTACAATATCATTGAAGAAAGTTTATGGCAATTGATGGTATTTAAGATACTTTCAGGGACTTATATGCATATTTCAGGACTTGCAAAGTTCGGCACTATTGGTGTATTTGGCGATTGGGAAGAGTATGGTAATTTGAGATATCATGATGGCTTGTGGTATAGAATGTGACACTTCTCATTCCTTACTAATTCTATGATTATTATTTGTCAGTTGTTTTATTATAATACTATCATACACATTAATTTTTGGCATTGGCATGCATTCATTCCGATGTTGCATTAGTACCACCACTTAACCATGTGGAGGTGGCAAGGTTGAGATATGTTAAACCTTTTTAAAACCCCTTGACCAACAAAGGTGGAAAGGGTAAGATTGTACCACTTTTTAAACCCCTCTTCAATGCAGAGGTCGTAAGGTTGAGATATTATGACACCCCTTGACCACATGGAGGTTCCATTGTGTATGAAATTTCTATAAATTGTTTGTGAGACCACATGGTAGATTTTTGTATATGATTTATGAGACCCTATGGCACTACCTAGTAACCTTATCTTTGTAGATGTGTATACTATCAGTTCACATTCACGATTCCACCCCCCTCCTCCATGCATTGCATTTCTTTATTTAATTTGCAGTACATCATTAATTATACTTGCTATTTGTATATGTTCTTACATATAAATATTGTGTACTAACCTCTTCATTGCAGGTGAAAGGCTTTATATTTACTATATACTTATCTAATTCTCCTTCCCAGTTGGTTGAACCTACTGGGTAAATATCTGTGTACTCACCCTTACTATGTTTCCTATCTGCAGATCGAGTACGGGGACTGCTCCATGGTACTTGATCTGATTTGGATAGAGTTCTCTTTCTTTTTCCAAGATTACAATAGTAAGTCTCAGACTTCGAGTCACCAATCTAAAATTCAGACTTTATTTGTTGTCTTTTATACAAGACCTTGTATTTTTCTTTAATAAACAACTTATATTTATTCTTTTGTACTATTTAGAAGCTCTTGTACATATGATTCCAGGTTTTGAAAATTTAAGTTAAGTGTTGTGGTTGTTTTATTTTAGTCTTCCCTCCTTTAATCATTGTCACGACCCATGCATAGGGCATAGACGTAACATGACAAATAGGAACCCAAAGGGACACAAACAAGCCTCTTAGCATATCAATCACACATCCTTGGTGGCAAAAGCAAAGTAAACAACCACAAGAGATAATATAAAGAAAGAAATGCAAGGTTAAGGGAAGTCTTTGATATTATAAAAAAGCATAAAGAGTCAAGCTTATAGCATAAGTACATCATAATATTCCAACAACACCTCTAAGTTTCGAATTGGGAGGGGGCCATGACACTTTCCGGGCTCACCTTCATAATATCATATTTTCAACATCAAGAAGTCTTAGGAGTAGCAAGAGAAAGTAGATAGTGTCCCCGACCATAAGGACTCACCAAGCTTTTCTTCGAATAATCTCACTAGCCACATGGAGGATGATCAAGAGGAGCTCCGGTCCCTACAAGGTGATATCATGTAGGAAAAGGTATGAGTTAGTACATTTGAATGTACTAAGCATGTAGGAAGCAATGCAACAAGATATAAGCCAATATAGTAAAAATGCAAAGCAATAAGCAATAGATAAGTGTGATCTCAGTATGGCATATGGTCAATTCTTGAAGTAAAACATGTTTGTAAATCATTCAACTTGCGTAGAACATAATACTTGTGTGGGATGAGACCCTAACCGACAAAAATAAGACCAAGCGAGGTATAACTTGGATTTTCGATGATTACCCCTCATAGATAAAGAGGTGGTCTACTTGCCAAGGTATACCATACTTCACCTTACGGGAGCCCATCCCATTTCGGAGAAGTAACCCCCTTATGGGAACCCATCCCATTTCGGAGTGGATTTCATGATAAAGTGCACTAAATGGATCCATAAGTATAGCAAGGGTAATAATCATAATCCAATGTTGTCATATAGTTTGAGGAAAAGAGTATGGACCCTTGGAAATATTCCACATCGGCATCCAATTCATCGGTGCTAAGTCTAATTGCACATAATAATTGAAAATATCATACTTTAATCACTTGTAAGGATCCTGACATGAGTAGCTCTTAAACATGCTTGACCTCTAATGGTGAGCCTAACTTGAAATATGAGAGTAAATCATAATCATACATGAACCCTTACTTTAACTTGAATAGCTCACAAGAGGTAAAATCTTGAAATAGGGCTTAACTTATACTTGTAACATCATAGATACTTATCATGAATTCAATGCACCCTTGAAAGACCTTAATCATCGTATAGTCATTTTACTTGTAAATCATGAAACAGATCATCAATAACTTGAGAATTCTTGACTTGAAATTTTATCAAACACTTGGTAGGTGTATAATGCTTGTTCAAAATAATGCAATTCAAGAATGAAATAATGTAAGAAAACCCAATGCTAATCAACACAACAACATATAGTAAACCCCTCATGTAAGGAACCTTGAAATCTATCATCAAGTCTCACAGTAGATCATAGTTTCATAGCTCAAAACATGCATAATCTCAATAGATATAATAAAATCATGGTATATGCTTGAAATAGATAGTTATGCATAGTAAATCAATATTTCATAAAACCCCAATGTAATTTATTATTCGTAATCTGTAATAGAAGATACCCATAGATAATAGAACTTGAAAACATTCAATTTTCATAAAAAAGAAGATTGGGGTCCATGGGTGAAAGGACCTAATGGATGAAATCCACATACCTCAAGCTTGGTTTTCTTGAGATGAGCTTGAAGAGAACTTGGGGCTTGAAGAGAATCCTTGAGTTCCAAAGTTACGCTTGAAATCCTTAAAATTTGAACGAGTTATTTGGTTAAGTCTTGGAGAGGGTTTTGGGACGCTCTTGAGTGATATGGATAAGTACATGGTTTTAGGACACTAAGTATAGGTGTTTTCATGCATAAGTAGGCATGAGGCAATGACCCAAGACACTTAGGCCGAAACAAAAATTAAGGAAAAATCAACACTAGTTTGTGTCTTTTCCACGACGTGGACCCAACACAAAGGGAAAAATTGTACTGCTCCACACCCAGTCGCGTCGCTGCCTGGTCGTGGACGCAAACTGGATAAGAAAAATTAGCAAAAATTATTTTTCGCTACGGGGTCCTCTAAAATCTGGGTTATACCTATTTCCCACTCAATTTTTCCCTTGATCGAGAATATATAGTTGAATTTTCGATATCACACATGAATTTTGAGATATATGAAAATTAGGATTATGGGCATTTCTGTAGCACATTTTTGGGGCATTTCAATATCTTCCCCTTGGGATCATTCATCCTTGAATGTTAAAGAAACATGCATAAGAGAAGTAATCAAGACGATTTCAACCCGAAATGAATGCAACAAATGCATTTAAACATCATTTTAAAAAATCTTAACATAAATTTCAAAATGACCATAAACTTTACAATATAGACGTGAATGCATACAAAATGACGTAAGGGCACCCCATGCAATCTAACCAACTCATGAATGTACAATTTGGCATAATCTCTTATACCATAAGTAGTTATGATCGGTAGGAAGTGAGCCAACTTTGTCATTCTATCCACAATAACCCAAATAGAGTCAAAATACTTCCTAAGATTAGGAATCCAACCACAAAATCCATATTGATCTCTTCCCACTTCCAAGTCAGAATTTCTATATCTTGGGCTAGGCCACCCGGACTTTGATGTTTGTCATTCACTTGTTGGCAATTGTGACATCTGGATATGAGCAATGTCTCTCTTTCTACTAGGGTGAATGGAATTGGATGAATTATGGGCTTCCTTCAAGATCAATTCTTTCAAATCATCCACATTTAGCACACACAATCTATCTTGGTACCTAAGGGCACCATCTCTCCCTTGGGAGAAAACCTCCACCTCATCATCTCTCACCAAGGCCTTCAATTCTAGCAAGGCTGGTTCAAGATCTTGTTTTTCCTTTACCTCCTCAATCAAAGAAGATTTAGAACAATCAATAATCACTACACCACCATTACCAAGTTCCTCCAACCTAACCCCAACCTAGCCAATCGATGAACCTCTCTAGCCACCTCTTTGTCACCATCATCAACATGAGCTAAACTACCCATAGACAACCTACTTGGAGCATTTGCCATAACAATAACTTTACTGGGGGTGATAATGTACACTCATATCACAATCTTTAAGCATCTCTATTTATCTTCTTTGCCTCAAGTTAAGATCTTTTTGGGTGAACTCATATTGGAGACTTTTGTGGTCGATGAACATATTAACATGAACCCCATACATCTAGTGATGCCAAATTTGTAAAGCAAATAACATGGTCGCCAATTCAAGATCATGGGTGGGATAATTCTTCTCATTAACCTTAGGTTGTCTAGAGGCATAAGCTATCACCTTACCGCCTTGCATCAAAACACACCCCGAAGCAATTCTTGAGGCATCACAATATAGAACAAATCCTTCCAACCCTTCTGGTAGAGCCAAGATAGGAGCAAAGATAAACTTATCTTTCAAAGTTTGGAAACTCTTTTTACACTCATTGGTCCACACAACTTTTCCTTCTTTGTGTCAATTTAGTCATAGGAGAAGCAAGAGAAGAGAAGCCATTCACAAACCTCCGGTGAAAACCCACCAAACCCAAGAAACTTCTAATTTCCGATGGAGTCAAAGGTCTAGGCCAATTTCTAATCACCTTCATTTTCTAAGGATCAACCGTAATGCCATCACCTGAAAGCACATGCCTTAGAAAAGAAACCTCTTTCAACCACAACTCACATTTCTCATATTTTGCATACAGCCTCTCCTCCCTCAAGATTTGCAATAACACCCTCAAGTTATTCACACGCTCCCCCTCACTATGGGATTAAATCAAGATATCATCAATAAAAACCATCATAAACAAGTCAAGGTAGGGTTTAAAGACCCTATTCATGAGATCCATAAATATAGCCGGTGGATTAATCAACCCAAAGGACTAGCACAAATTCAAAGTGCCCATACCTAGTCCGAAAAGACGTCTTCGGAATGTCATACTCCCTCACTTTCAGTTGGTGATACCTAGACTGAAGATCAATCTTAGGGAAGTGACTAGCCCTATGAAGTTGACAAAAAAGGTCATCAATGCTTGGTAGAGGGTACTTGTTCTTTGCGGTGACTTTATTAAGTTGTTAGTAATCAATGGACATTCTAGAGAACTATCCTTCTTCTTCACCAACAACATCGGTGCACCCCAAGGTGACTTAATAGGCCTTACAAAATCCTTCTCAACAAATCCCTCTATTGCTCCTTCAACTCTGCTGGGGCCATACGATAAGGGGGAACAGAAATGGGTTGACTATAAGGAAGAAGGTCTATAAAAAAATCTATTTCCCTTTTAGGAGGAACACTGAGATGCTCATTGGAGAAGACATCAAGAAAATCATTAACTACCGTACCAACTCAATATGAAGGACTTTATATTCAACATCCCTAATACCCACAAGATGATAGAGACAACCCTTAGAAATCAACTTTTGGGCTTTAAGAAAAGAAATGAACCTACCCTTAACCACCACATCGCGACTTTCTCACTCAAGGATGTGCTCATTAGGAAATTACAACTTTTAACCCTATGGGTTATACAATCAATAGAAGCATAATATGCATGAAACCAATCTATCCCAAGAATGACATCAAAATCCACCATGTCTAATTCAACAAAATTACAAGGCAAGACTTTATGCAAAATGAACACAGGATAATTTCTATAGATCTTTTTAGCAATAATAGTCTCACTAATGGGGGTAGACAATTCATAAGGTTCACACAACAATTCAGGAGTAAGATGAAGCTTTTCGGCAACAAAAAAGAGTAATAAAAGAAAGAGTGGCACCCGAGTCTATCAATGCATACACATCAAAATCAAAAACCTTTAACCTACTGGTGATGATATCGAGCACCTCATGCACCCCTTGTCTCCCTTGAAGAGCATAGAATCTATTTTGCCTTGGTGCACCCCCTTGATGGCCTCCTCTTCCCCTTTGACCCAATTTGCACCTTGGCCTTGTGGACGACCATCTCTACCTTTGTTTTGAGCATAAGGACAATCAATAACCTTGTGACCCATCTTACCAAAACCAAAGCAAGCATTAGAATTCCTCGAACATGGACCACTATGATTTTTTTCACACCTTGGACATCTAGGCTTTATCATTCCTTCATTACCACCTTGAATCTTGGATTATCATTAGTAAATCTCTTGTTAGGAGCATTGGAAGACCCTTAGACTTGGAATTTGTGGCCTTGAGGAAACTGACCCACCTTGGAACCTTGGGATCCACCTTCAAAATAAGCCCTCTTGGACTCAATGCTTCTTCTTTTTCTAAGCTTTTCCCTTTCTAGTTGTTCGTCATAAGTCATAAGGCGTGACAAATCCATATCGCTTACTAGTATTACGGTGCAATATTCCTCATTAACTAAGTCAAACACTCATGACACAAATTTGTTCATCCTTGATGTCGACTCGGTAACCAATTGTGGGGCATACTTGTAGAGTTGGTTGAAATTGAAGGCATACTCCCTCACGCTCATGGAACCTCTGTTAAGGTTCATAAATTCCATCATCTTAGCCTCCTTTAGCTTAATAGGAATGATCCGATTGAGAAATACAACTTTGAACTCTTCCCAAGTGATAACATCATCATTCCGCTTCTCCAACTTCCATTGTGTAAACCAAATTTAAGCCACCCCTTTGAGTTGGTAGGCTGCTAACTCCGCCTTTTCCTCAGAATTAACCCTCATGATGGATAACACCTTGTACACCTCATTTATGAACTCTTGGGGATCCTCATCTGTCTTGGATCTATGGAACTTCGGTGGGTTCCTTCTAGTGAAATCCATCACCCTAGAAGCTGTTGTGGGAGCTTAAGGGGCTTGGGTCCCTTGGTTTATTTGGTTGGTCATGGAATGGGCCAACATTGCAATGGCATCTCGGAACTCATCTTGGCTTACCCCTCCACCTAGAGGAGCTTAAGGAGCGGGAAGGGCCGGTTGCTCCTTGGGTGTATGGGTTCTCCTTAGTCTTCCTCTTGGAATCAACATGATCTAGAATAGAAAAGAGCATTTGTTAGGGGAAAAAGCCTTACATTTATATCTAAAGTATGATATAGACTATTAATACGTGAAATATTTCCTAAAATGCCTCATAGCCTTCCACATAGTTGTGGTGTGCTTCACGACCATGAATAAGACTATAGTTGACGCAAATGTGTTGGATTTTGAGGACCATTAATAACCTAGTACTATGATATCAAGTTTGTCATGACCCAAACCTAGGGCCTAGACATGACACAGCGAATAGGACCTGAAGGGATCCAAACAAGCTTCTTAGCATATAAATCACACATTGGTCATGGTAGCAATGTACACAACAACAAAAGATAATATAAAAAGGGTAGTGGGACTAAGGAAAGTCTTTTATAATCATAAAAGCATAAACAGTCAAGCTTATAGCATAAATACATCATATAAATACATCATAATATTCAAAAAACATCTCCAAACATAGAATGGAGTGGGGGCCAAGACACTTTCCGAGCTTTCTCTCATAATAATAAGTGTTTTAATAATGAAGTATCAATATAACAAGAGTACTAAAGATATTGTCACTTGAGGACTCACCAAACTTGCTTAAATGGATCGTACTAGCCACGTGGAGGTTAATCAAGTAGTGCTCTGATTCCCACATGGTAATATCTTATAGGTATAGAGTAAGCATTAGTACGTTTAAATGTACTAAGTATGTAGGATGCAATTAAACAAGACATAAGCCAATATAGTCAAAATGCATATTAATAAGCAACAGATAAGTGAGATCTCAATATGGCATGCATGGTTAATGCTTGAAGTAAAACATGCTTGTAAATCTTTCAGCTTGCATAGAACATAGTACTAGTGTTGGAAAAGACCTTAACCTACAAAAGTAAGACTAAGAAAGCTAGAACTTGGAATCCTAATGATTACCCTTCATCGGTAAAAAGGTGGTCTATTTCCCAAGATATACCATACTTCACCTTAGGGGAGCCTGTCCCATTTCAGAGAAGTAACCACCCTTACGGGAACCCATCCTATTTCAGGATTGATTTCATGATAAAGTTCACTAAATGGATCCAGTAGTATAGCAAGGGTAATAATCATAATCCTATGTTGGCACATAGTTTGAGGAAAGGAGTATGGACCCTTAGAGATAGTCCACGCCAACATCCAATCAATCTGTACTAAGTCTACGCCCATGGAATACTTGAAGTATCATACTTTAATTAGTTATAAGAAACATGACATGAGTAGCTCTTAAACATACTTGACCTCTAATGATGAGTCTAACTTGAAACATGAGAGTAGATCATAATCATTCATGAACCTTTGTTTTAATATGAATGGCTCACAAGAGGTAAAATCTTGAAATAGGGCTTAACGTGATACTTGTAACATCATAGATACTTTCCATGAATTCAATACACCCTTGAAAACACCTAATTGTCATATAGTCATTTGACTTGTAAATCATGAAATAGATCATCAATAACTTGAGAATTGTTCACTTGATATTTTATCAAACACTTGGTGGGTGTATAATGTTTGGTCAAACTCATGGTATTCAAGAGTGAAATAATATGAGAAATCCCAATGCAAATCATTCCACCAATATATACGAAAATAATCATGTAGGGTACCTTGAAATCCATCATCAAATCTCACAATAGATCATAGTTTCATATATCAAAACAGGCATAGTCTCAATAGATACAATCAAATCATGGTATAAGCTTGAAATAAATAGTCATGCATAATGGATCAACATTTCATAAAACCCCAATATAATTTATACTCATAATCCATAATAGAAGATACCCATAGATAATTCAACTTGAAACTATGCAATTTTCATAAAATGGAAGATTGGGGTCCATGGGTGAAAGGACCCAATGGATGAAACTCACATACTTCAAACTTGGGTTTTCTTGAGATGAGCTTGAAAAGAACTTGGGGATCAAAGAGAATCCTTGAGTTCCAAAGTTAGGCTTGAAATCCTTGAAATTTGAATGAGATATTTTGTTAAGTCTTGGAGATGGTTTTGAAAGGGTATTGAGTGATATAGAGTTGAAAAATGGCTAAGTATACGTGTTTTGAGTAAGGCTAAGTATATTCTTATACTATGTCATTTGGGGGACGAGGGACCCTATAACAACAGTGAAGCCCTAATTCCTCCATTCATTATCCCATTCTTTACTCTCAAAATTTCTTATGAAAAAAGGGGCTCTCAAGAGTAAGCCAGGGCAAGGCTAGGGATCCAAGATTCTTCCTCAATACTACAAGCTTGTTTCTCTGAAAATCTCTGAAGGTATGTGAGTTAATTTATGGGTATCTTTTCTCCAATAAAGTTACCTACTAAATGTTTAACCATTTCATTAAGTTCCTCAAAGTTAATGTGCATGCTTATGATGATTTCATGATATCAACGTTATGATACGATACATATGACGTCTTGTACGTATTTTGCTAAGTCAATATATGCATATTTGAAATATTATGTTGACTCCATGATGATTTTGATTTGATCAATGCTGGGAAATTTTGATGTTCCCCTTTAAAAGAATTTCTCATCACTAATATAATTTATGATTGTTCCATGGTAAATCTACGCCCACCTAGTTTTCAAGTAAAGCTTTTAATGACTTATGATTATGATTAAGGCATCAATGAAGCATTTTCATGTTAATTTTATCAAGGATATGTGTATGACGTTTTTTTCCCCAAAAGATGTTTAAGAAAGGTCCCAAAGATGAAACAATAATTCTCACTTGGTGGTTCCTACATTTGTGCTACTCCTATGATTGCTACATAGAACTCTATGTTGATGTTTAATGATTTCGTGGGATGACATACCACCTAATGACATATCATGGTGGGGTTCTGTATGAGAACCTTAGAAGTAACCCTTTTTCACATTACTATGTTCCACCATAGGAGCCCTAATAGGCTATGCTAATAGATCCATGTAGGCCACTTATGCTATTATGATACATGCTAAGGTTGACGGAGTTCTACATGGCAAGTGGTCTCCCCGTGCCAATGTAGGGGTTACGTTGGATTCCATGTAGTAGCATACATGGTCATATATGTTGGTTAAGGTTCATTCCCACAAGCTTATGATCTTGTTCTATGTTTTGACTTTATGAGCTTTCTTATTATTATCTCATATTAATCTTGAGCCATACTCCTGAATATATAAGTTTTCTTATGTATCTTTTATTATATGCATGTATCCTTATATGTTGTGTGTTATGTCACCCAATATACACATCCTTTTTGAAGGTTAAAGTAGTCATTGTCAAGATATATAACCTAATCAAGGTTAGGACCAAACCCAAAGGGAATATGATAGATTCCGAGCAATTTCGAGTAATCTGAGTTAATTAACCTACTTATCTCAAAAGGTGGAGTTGTAATTGGCAGAAAGCAATCCTGTACTAGCACATGTGTTGTGAAATTAAAAAGTGTAACTTGGGTATTTGAAACGACTCCAAAAAGTTCCCAAAGACATGACTTTGAATTCCCAGAATTTTAAATTCTATATATCGCAAAATTGGTGTGTGATATTAAAAATCTGATTTCATATTCTTGTTCAGGGGGTCCAATAAGGGGTTAAGGGTCTAACCTTGATTTAAGAATGAAAGATTACCAATTATAAAATTTTAAGAATGCAATTTCCAGTGAGCAATCCACATTCTTAACGCGATGCGCACCAGTATAAAAAGGTTCTTGTTTTTTTTAGTCAGTCCAAGACTTCTATGTATTGGGCCTAAGTGCTCCCAAACATGTTATTACTTACACTTAGCCATATTTGACCCTCATACCATCCTAAACATTCCCCAATAGTCACTCACACACTTAGCCATATTTTTCATTCCTAAATTCAACTCTCAAACACTCGTCTACAACTAAGGATTTCCTTCAAGGTTCTTCTTCAAGATTCAAGTCTCCATCTCAAATCTTCACAAAGCTCATGCCCAAGCTAATGTATGTGGGTGTCTTTTATGGGTTCAGTTCACCCATGATTCCCAAGCCTCCTTTTAGTCAAATTGCATGATTCAAAGTTGATTTACAAATGGGTCTTGCTTGTTATGAAATGCACACTATATTAAACCTATGTGAAATTGTGACTGTTTTCCTATGTTTTGAGCTATAAATATTGGATCTATTGTATGATTAATGAGGGATTTTGATGTATATTGGTTTAGTGTCTTGCAAGGTGTTGATTGATGCTTTTACAATGGATTTTCTTGCGTGATTTGATCTCTATATTTCATAGTTTTATACTAAAACTACACACCCTCTAAGTATTTGATAAAATGTCCAGACGTGGTTTCTTGAGGGATTGAAGGTCCAAACCATGAGATATGATATGATTGATGTTATGATGATAAAAGGAGATTATGTATAAGATATAATATATGTAAAATGTTGAATTAGACTATAACACCCCACATCTTACAATACTAGTACTATGCAAATGAAACATGACATGGCTTTTCAAATTAGCACCTATTTTTAAAAAGTGCATGAATCTCATGTTATAGGGCGATATATGCATCCAACACTTAAGAGGGTCGAGTGTATACACGTTTTGAGTTGAATTGAGGAGATCACAGTCCTAAACAAAGTGAGAGAATTGAGATTTTTGCAGGACTTAAGAAGCTAGCAGGTGAGTCACCTACTTGCTTAACCTGCATTTTCTAGCTAAACGGAGACGAGGCCTGACGTCGAATTTGTCCAAGTCCAATTATGAATAAAGTCCATGTTAAGGGTGTAACTTTAGCCCGTGTTTTAGCATCATAAATGGACTTTATTTTCAGAACAAGATGAATAATAGAGAAAGGGCCCAAGTACAACAAAAGCTCACTTGGTGAGTTGGGCCAAAACTAACTAAGAGAAAGGAAACAAAATAGGCACCAAAGGCCCAACCAATTTGAGCCCAATAAGGCCCAAGTGAAAGGGGAAAAATAGTACTTTGACTTCTTGAGAAAATAAGGCTTATAATGAGAAAGTTAAGTCGGCCAAGTGCTCCTTTGAAAGGGGCTTAAAATCAGCTCACTCAAGTCATTCATCTTGAACAAAAAAAAATCAGATTTTCTTAAGACTTTCTCTCTACACTTCTTAACTTTGTAAAGCAGCCAGAAAGAGCTTTTAGGGTTCTTAAGGAGGCCCTAAACCTTGAACATAAAGGTTAGTGATTAAAATTGTGTGTTTAGTATGGTTTTCTTATGCAAAACAAGAGACTATGTTGGTTATGTCTATGTTGAAATTGTTGGATAGGATGTGTTCCAAAAGTTGTTGTACATTTTCCTTGTTTATTTGGAAGCTTTTCTCTTTTTGGTTAGATTGATTATGAAGGGATCCTATTGTTGTTAATGAGTATTTGTTCTATAATGATGTATAAAGGCTGTTGCACCATTTTTACAGTCCACGAAAGTAAGTTCTTGTGTGATATCGTAATT
>JAOTQR010062590.1:0-13804 GCA_025774065.1 Solanum ossicruentum | reverse complement strand
AAAGAAAAATAGTGAAAAGTATGATGTAAATTTTATCTTTAAATATTTTTTCTTAATATGCATTATCTCATAAATTCAATTAAAATGAGACAAGAAAATAATAATAAATTCTGAGCACATATTCTGTGTACGTGTATATTTCATGCAAATTATTAAAAAAGTTAATATGAAAGGAAATTTAAATTGTACACTTTTTTTAAACATATTTGTTTGTATGCTTATAGCATCAAGTATCTATAATTTTTATTTAAAATTCAAAATTAGAATTTCGTCAAAGATTTTTATACCATTTTAATTGATCTAAATGAATAAAGCTTGTTTAAATCAACACTTATTTAAACATTGATTATATTTGCCTAATGATTATGCTATCAACGGAAGAAAGAAAGTAATCAGAAAAGGAAAAAAAAAACAGATGAACAAGGTTGAAGTTGACACAATATAAAAAATATTTATCATGTTTATAAAAATTTCTTCTATATCCAAAGTAAAATATTTGACACAATATAAAAAATAAATTAAAAATTGCCAATATAACAAAGACTAGAAAATTATGAGCTAAATTAAATACTGGTCATCCAGATTTAAGAAACAATGATTGCAAAAAATTGAAAGCTTTTCAATCGGTGCACAAGAAAAACACGTGATGAAACATAAGAAGGAAAATGTATATAAATATACTATATTACAAAATATTTATCATGTTTATAGTATCATATTACAGAGAATAATTTGTAAAACATATACTGTAATATAAGTCTTATTGACGAATAATATATTTATCACACTCTATAATATATATTGTGCCAATTTATAACCAAAAAAGCACAACATATTTTTAACCATTTATAATATATGTATATGGCATGTTTAATTTATTTTTAATACAAGTGTAAATTTATCATAATATAATTATGTATTGCTATAAATGATAATAAATAAAAAATATCGCTAAAATAAGTAATTATCTATACTATATTAAAAACTTGAAGACCTTTAGAAATATTATTTGAACTTTTTATACTTCATTAAAAGGCTTCGCTTTAGACAAAATCATCTTTCCACCATTTTTTAATTATTACATCATTATTTTAATGATATTAAATATTGACTATAATAAACACAATAAAAATTAAATGAAAAAAAAATCTTGTTATAATAAAATTCTAAATGAAAAAATCTTTTTTCAATTAAAATAGACTTTAAAAATTAATTAACTTACTTTTACTGGACTTTAACCATTTTTTAATTATTGCATCATTATTTTAATGATATTAGATATTGACTATAATAAACATAATAAAAATTAAATGAAAAAAATTCTTATTATAATAAAATTCTAAATGAAAAATCTTTTTTTAATTAAAATAGACTTTAAAAGTTAATCAACTTACTTTTACTGGACTTTAAAATATACAAAAATTAAATATTTTTCTTTTATTAGACTCCTAAAATTACCAACAAAATATACTATTAAATGTGAAAAATATTGTTTTATTTAGGTAAAATTCTTATAGTATTTCTTTTTTTTTCCTCTCACGTAGTCACGTGCCCTTTTCGGGTAAAATATCCTCACAATTAAATTATTTTAAACAAAGTGTAATCAGGTAGAGGAATTAAGGAAGAAATCATGCCATACATAGACTCTCAAATTAATTATTATTTCAATATTTTTAGAACTTAAAACTCGATTAAATTTATTGTTGTTAAATCTTTACTTATTTTTAAGATGTTAGAGCTCCTAATATTTAGTACTTTAAAATTATTTAAAATTTTCATTTTTAAATTTTTTCTTACTTAAACTATATTAAAAACCCTAACGTTTGAGATTTTGAATATCTTACAATTTTGTTAATTTATAACAATTCTTTCTTTATTAAATTAACTAATTCTTCATAATAGAAAATTCTAACTCACAAATGTATACAAGAAAAATTATTTTCTTTAATACGTTAATTTCCTTCTTTTTAATTATACAATTCGAAAAAGGACAAACAATAGATCCAGATAACAAATTATAAGTTTTCTTTGTTCTTTATTCACGCTCATTTTTAATCATTTTCGTTAGATTTACACTATTTTAAAATTATGCAATCATAATAAACAAGTTTAGTGAGACTTGCTCAAGTAGTTGAGAACTTCCATCATAAGCTGACAGGTTGAAGATTGAGTCATGTTAGAGGATAAGTGAAAAGACGGCTACCTTTATTCTACTAGTGAACTTGGTTCAGCAGTAGTACCACATAGTAAAAGTAATGCAGTAAAGTAGACAACCAACTTATAGTGGAAAAACGCCTTGGTCAAAGGAGAAATAACCACTACCTACTCTACTAGGATTCTAACAACTCTTATTACTTCAAACTTGACAATGTCAACTTACAAACTCACAACGAATGAGAGTCAAAACCACTCTCAAACAACAATTCTCACTAAGAAAAACAACATCTTACAATATTTGTCCCCAAACAAAGATTCTAAGAAGATTACAAAATAACTTGAACAATCAAAAAAAAATTAACTCTAGATCTTACTTGAGTGCTCTCCTATAGTGCTCGTGCTCTTGCTGGAATGTTCTCACGTTTCAGATTTCAAAAGTCATGACTTCTAGAGTTAAAGATTGTTTATATAGTCAACAATAGAGTCATTCCATGTAGGACTCCTATTCTAAGTAGGGCACAAGATTTTTCCTTATAGGAGTCCTATTCAAGTGCTACTATTCAATTTCCTTAAGTAGCAATCTTTCTCCAACTCGGATTCCGCTTTGTGACTTCTGGTGCATCTTGGCTGAACTTATCATCATCAAAACAACAAAGTCGAACCTGCAAAGGTCCTAAAGTGAAAGTACTATTGATAAAGAGGATGTTGCAATAGACATTTGGTTTAAAAAGAAAAAAATTACCTCGTGCAAAAAAGTCCTGTCGAAATACTATAAAGAATATGTTAAGCATGCTAAAAAGAAATACAACTACAATAAAAATAAAAAGATAATCAAAATACAAGAAATTTGGGTCATAACAGACATCGAACATTATAGATTTTGAAATCAATTAAAATTTTGATTTTCGATCTTTCAAACAATATTAATTGTCATAATATTTAAGAATTATTGATCAAGATTTAACTTTATATAATTACTTTCTTATCTAAAACAACTAAAAAGACGATAAGTAACAAAAATCAACAAATTATTTATAAAAAAAAAGACTCCATGGAACACAATAGGTAGTAACATATTTGATATACAATATTTATTTATATCATTTAACTATATATAAAATATTTCTTTTAATATCAATTATTATGATTCAATTATTTTAGCTCTTTTTTATACAATTTTATTAATTGACGTGTTGTACACATACTAAATACATACACTAAACTAAGTTATTAAAAGTTACTTGCTTAAATAATTTTTCTATTTTTAATTTTCATTCACATGCATCCCAGATCATTATTATAGGGGGGGGAGAAAAAGTCTGGAGAGAAAGAGAGACCCCCACATACTTGGGATGTGTATTGACTGATCTATTTCTTTGTCTTATCCATTTATTAAACATTTTTAAAACAACACAAATAAAGGAAGGGTTAAAATCACCTATAATCCTCCAAATGATGACTGTCTATCCTTATAATATATGAGAATATTTTAATCTTCAATCAACTAAAAATGTGTGCTTTTAATTCTATTATACTTGTGACCATTTATAATTTTATAAGAATTATTAAGTATTATTACTTTATCATCCATATGTGTTATGCGAAGTTTATAATAATGTGATATCTAATTTTGATAGATTTTTACGTATAAACTCTAAAACTTAGATAAATTTGATAATTAAATTTTATATCTGTTATTATTCATGAGGTTAATTTAAATCACATTAAAATGCCTAGATATGTAGTTTCAAACTCAAACTTTTCCGAATGGTAGAAATTTGAGTTGTTTAACCTAGGCGATACACAATATTATCATGTTTTGAAAGAATAATCACTTTATAATCAACACTATTGAAAAATTACGATAATCCTTTCCATTCTAGATATTAAAATTAATTATTATGGCAAACTGAGTGTGTTTAATAAATTCATAATTCAGAAATTAAGATGTAAATTCATACCATTTCAATTACTAAACTTTAGTTTAAACTAAATAAGACTAATAGAAAGAGATAAATGGCATTTAATTGAAAAAAAATACTTTTATGATTTAAGACATTAAAATATGCTAATGTGGGTGTAAACAAATCTTAAAAAGCAAGTAAATATGATTCATATTCCCAAGTTAGTTTCTTTTATATAACAAGCAACTATTAAGTACTTAGAGGTGTTTGTTTCAAGATTATGCTTTGTTATTGTTGACACTGAAATAAGCTGTATTCCAATATTTTTGTAATTTCAAATTTTTTTAAAAAAATTTAGTTGACTTTCAAATTCTTACATGTGCTAACATATAATGAAACGGACAGAATAATATTTATTGTTTAAAAATTATATAAACATATATTACGAATCATAATAATTTAAAATTTCTATCATATACACAAGAATTGGTACTATGAGTTATAATAATTAATAATTTAAAAATCTTTTCATCGTATAAAAGAGAATGTGAGCAAGGACCGGTCGAGTGAAATAGCCAAATTGATTTTCTGTTTTAATCTCCCCTATTTACATTTAACAACTTTCTTTGTTTTAATTTATTTATCGTACTTTCCTTTTTAGTATGTTACGTATTTGAAAAATATAAAAAAATTGATATTACAAATTAATATTTAATAATTTAGAAAATATTAAAAAATTGGGTTGACTTATAAAATTTTACATGAGCCACGTAAATTAGAACAGAAAGAGTGTCATATATTATTTGAAAATTATGTTAAAATGTTATAAATTGCAATAATTAATAACTTAAAATTATTAAAAAATCATATAAAATTTGATTGATTCTTCCAATTTTATTAATATATCACATAAATTAAAATAAATGAAGTAACATATAATGTGTAGTTGCTTGCATGGGTTCTTATATCTCGTTCTTAAATAAGGCATATAGTCATTAATTATTTATTTTAGAAACACATGAGAGTGATTTAATAAAATGGCTTTGTGATCATCGCGATTAAATGATTTTATTTATAGGATTTTAATATCTTAAAATAATTTGCTTTTAAAGATTCGAAGAAAATAAATAGGACGCTACATCTTGAGTCTTTTTTCTAATTCACTTAACAAGCAATTGCATATACGATTTCATCTCATGATTTGAAATCATAAGATGAATCAGCGATTGGACATAGATCAGGTCTCAAACTTTCCAAAGAGCTACATTTAAATTTCATATCCCCAATATGATGAATTGAATTAGCTATGCTTGCAAAGAAATCAAAAGACAAACTTGTACCCCTTGACGACTCAGACCGAATGGGATGAGGTGAATCATAAATGAACTTTTATAAGAGCGCTTGAAAGGTGACATTTTCAGGACGTTGGATAAATACCATTTGAAGTTAAGGAGCTAACCTCCAACCTCTTCTTTAAAACTATCTAAGAGTGGTTGGTTATCTGCGTTAAGGCTTATAAATCCTTGACCTTATGAAGTATGAATATGATGATATATTTACACTGTAACTCATATTCAATTTTTCAATTGAACTAAAGTTCATCAATAAATGTTGTATTGTCTTCTAGAATAGCTTCGTAATATTGTATTGAACTATTGCTTATTCATTAAGATTTTACGAATAATTAGAGCAATTTTGATAGTTTTTGTAACTTATGTTTTCTTATTTATTTGTTTATGAACAAAAAGACACAAGTTAGAAATTCAAATTACATGTCAACAAAAAAAAAATTAACTTCATCTCGTATAATTTCATATTACAATTTCAAATCATGATTTTATCTCGCATGACCAAACAAATCGTTACAAGTTTGTTTGGAAAGTCACTTAGTAAATGAAATTGACGTAATCACTAGAATAGTAATTACTAGACTAGTAATTATTGCGTCCTGTTTATTTACTACAATGTAATTACATTATAACTATAAGTGTGTTGTGCGGTTGCACAAGTGTAATTACAAGGATATTAACTTTTAAAAATAATTTTTTTTATTTTAGACAAATAACGATATTTATAATATTAAATTAAATATTTAAGAGATATATTATCTTTTAAAAATATATTAATTAGTAATATATGTTCTTAACTAATATTACAAAAAATTAATTTTACATTTTTTAAAAATTAGTATATCTTAATTAAATTAATCATAATAACTAAAAATACAAGCTTTACACGAACATATGAAATGCAATGTTTGATAAAAATACTAAATATTATGAATATAATATCATAGCAAAATTATTAAAGTGTTTGACAAAAAGATAATCTATCAAATCTAATTAAAATAAATATCTTATAATGTAAAATAGCAAGTCCTATACTACTATCACAAATAAAATTAAAAATATAATATAAGTTCTAAATTCAAAATAAAATATTTAATATAATACTCTTATGTCAAATTTCAACTAACATATATAAGTATGATTCAAAGAAAAATGTAAGTTTATAAAATTATTCAACAATGAATTGAACTTTAATTTTAAAATTAAAATATCAATAAAATCATATCAATGAAAAAAAATAAACATAGAATAAATAAACAAAAACGTTAATGTTAAAAATTGCATAAAATCACATGAAGTAAAGGTAGAGAATGAGAAGGAAATGAAAAATAAATATTACAAAACAAAATATATTTTAAAAAAATTATTAATATAATAAAAATAAAAATAACTTAAATAATATAAATAAAAAGTATAAATTAAAATGAAAAATAAAAATAAAAATAAAAAAAAGAAATTAAAAAATAATCAGCTTGTAATTATCTGCAATTCACGGCGTCTCTCTTTAGATTGATGAGTGTAATAATACTCAATTACTTGCTGAGTGAATAATTAATTGACCAACCAAATAAATAAAATAAAATAATTATAATTAATTATACCAAATTTAATTATCGAAACGATTTTCCGATCAGGCCCTACATAAAATGATGAAGAGTAGGATCCTCGTCGAAATGGGAGGTAAGTGGGCTCGAAAACTTTTGGAATGTTATATTAAGGTCTATAGAGGCCCCTAATACAAGTGATTGCTCCCCATCAAGGTATTTTCGATAAAATTAATTGGTTAAGATGATGTAAAAATTGAAATTTGAAAACTAAGCCTAAATTATATTTTTCGTGTTTCTTGTGTTGTTTCCTTTTGAAAGAATAAATCAGTTTTATATGATATTATATTAGTGTGTGATACCATGTGAATATTATAGAGTAAATTTTTAAGAAATTATGAAGTAGACTCTATGATATCAGGTCAATATATAATATACACCACATGAATATCATAACTGAAATTAATTCATATTAAACATAATGAATCAATCATTTATTAAATCTTGTCAATATATGCCACATCATGTATATATGTTATTATCATGTCGGTCTATATCATGTGTGTATCATAAAAGACTAGATAATTTTTTTTATAAATTAACTAGTCTTTTATAATCCCTTATTAGAACATAGCCATTTCTCAACCTGATCTATATCTGCATGATGATGGGTACTACATTATCGAATTCAAAAACAAGGAGGATAGGTAGGAAGACCACATACTATAGACACTAGGCCAATTATTTTGAAAAATGAATTGCTCATTTTGATTTACTGAGGAGTTTCTTACTGAATTTCACTATGAATAAACTTTCCTGAATTGGTGAATTTGTAACTATTTTAGTCTATTGATAAGCCTATATATGTCGATGGATGCACCACAAAGCAAACAAGAATATCGTATGCAAGGATGTTGATTGAGACTAATGTAAATCAAATCTTTTCCTGCAGAGATAACAATGAAGGACATCAATGGAAGTGTGATTTGATTGGAAACCACAATTCTGTAATATTTGCCTTAAAATAGGTCAGATTGTAAAAATGATACAAAAATATTATCGCTAACGTTAAATTCCAAGTCACCAGATCTAAATATGTCAAATTAATATCCTCCCCAATTCATATGAAGTGAATTATTGAAACTTTTTCCTAGTTGAAGTTAAGTGAAGTTTACAAAGTTTGATAGAATTGTTGGGACTTTTTCATACTTATCACTCTTTTAATGATGTTTTCAATTACATTATATTTTCTAGAAGAATAGTTTGGAAATAATAAAAAGGGTAGTTATAGAAAATAGCCTTTAATATTTGTAGTGAAATATTTTCTCACAGAATGAGTCATGCCCTTAAAATGTTACTTAATATGAACTAGAAGAAGTAATATGCAATTTTTATTTAAATATAATTTAGTCAAAATAATTATCGTTTTGTCCAACAATATTTGTCCACTATATTAAAAATAGATGTACAATAAAATTTATTTAATTTTTATGAAATCAAGAGACAATTTTACACTTAATTCTTAATTTATCTTTATCACTAATTATAGTAATTTTTCGATATACGATAAAATTTACCTTTTTATTTATAATTTTTTAAAGAGTATGTGAAATCAATAGTGCACAAGTATTGTGGAATTGACAAAGTATTCTTTAGGAGTTAGTTAGCAATTACTTAAGGGATGTGCCGAAGAATAAGTAGATACATTATATTTTGAATCGTAGGGAGTAACATCTTTTGTTAAAATAAATAGGCCCTCCTCTCGTTTAGTCATTGATTACGAGCATCGAAGCCAAAATTTTCACTTATATCAAAGCTTTTTTTGTTGATTTGAAAGAAAAAAGGTAAAACAAAAAAAAAGATATTCTTAAACAATGTATAATCCAATAATTTTCCAATTTCATCAAGTTTTGACGAAATTAAAACTAAAAGAAAGAATCAAACTTGAATAGACAAATAGGCAATATCGATTCACTATTGTATAGAAGAGGGGTTCCATCCATTTTAGACAATGATAGAGACAAAATTTTCATGAAGGGGTATAAAATATGAGGAAATAGACCTATGAACTGATCTAAAGAGATATAATATTTACTCTATATATTATATATAATAAATATAAGTTTTCATCGAAACAGATTCAAAAAACTCTAATAATAATATAGCTCCGCCTCTGATTTTAGGTGCGGAAGCATTGATGAAATAATGGACATAAATTCCTTGTTTTGTGATGTTATGTAAATGTGTGCATATACCTATGCTTTTACCAAGCCATTACTAAAGGGAGTAAAAATACAAGAAGTAAAAAATAAGAGTGTCATAGAACCCTCCGGTCCATAAATCAGTTGTATGACAAACAATTTCATTATACTTCATGTGTGTTTATATGGCTTATCCATTTAAATATTTAAAAGTTGTAAGAAAAAATATAATATTGATTATAATTTTTTTCATATTAATATAATAAAAAATTTTATGTTAAATATTAGCTAAAATTTATATAATTTAATTATAAAAATAAAAATTATGATAATTAAAATAAAGCGAAAAAAGAATATTGGATTTCATGGAAATTGTTGTGGGACACTAAAAGCAGTGGAGTGACTTTTTGGCAGCTCCTTTTTTCCTCCCTTATTCGAGGAAAGACAGTGGAAAAGAGACTCCACAACATGCGTTTAATAACGTACTTCTTCTATTCAGTTTTATTTCCATTAATTTACAAACTTTTAAGTTGAATAACTTTGAAAATAAATTATTTTAAATTTTTAGTCCTTACTTGATCCCGCAAATTTTAAAGAATGTTGTCCAATGAAATTTAAGTCATAGTTAAAAATAAGATAACTTTTATAAATAGTCTAAGCTTGAAATTTAATATGATTAAACAACTATATTTTATATAATTACACAATATAACCTCAATTGGAGAGGAGGAGAGAGGTGAACGAGATGGAGAGAGGGAGGAGAGAGGCGAACTGTATATATATATATATTTGTCAAATTATATCTGTAAAATAATTATAGATGTGTGATTAATATACATATATATTTGTATATTTGGCAAGCAAGATTGAAAGGAGGGAGGAGAGAGGAGTGAGATCGAGAGAGGCGAGCGAGAGTAGAGAGAGACAAATTGTATATGTATATCTGTCGAATTGACGATGTATATCTGTCAAAAATAATTGTATATAAGTAGCTGATATACATTTGTAATTGTATATCTGCAAGGAATTGCAGAAAGAGATAGAGGGGAGAGAGGCGAGAGAGAGGAAGAGAATAGAGAGAAAATAACAACAAAACCTTGACTATAGCAATAAAATTTTAACTATAGCTATAAATTATAATTTTTTTAAATCATAGTTATATAATGTAAATACATATCATATGTTTGTTTGATTATGTTAATTTTCCTTAAAAATATTTTGACCACAAATTTCCATCAAGTTAAAAATCATAAATTTGAAGAGCAAAAATTAAAGACCACCACAAAATAAAGATAGTCCGTACAAAAGATATCACTGAATCCTATCTGTGTTTAGTTCAGGCCCTTTTTACTGAAACTTTCCTCTTCATTTTATGGAGTTTTTGTCGAAACATAGCCCAGGCCCACTTTGAGGAGATGAAATGTGGATCTGTGTTTAGTTTGGGCCCTTTTTCTTCGGCCCATAAAAATTTTTGATTACATTGATCAAGTGGGGCTGATTTATACAAATGTCCTCTTTTAAGATTATTTATTTAACCTTTTCTTTTTCATATTTTAAAAATTGCTAACGTATTGCCTACATTTTTTTTCCTGTTGATAATATTAGACCTAGAAACTAAACAAAACAGAGGTTTAGGCCTTCTCAACTAAATTCAATATCAAGACCTCGTACGTAATCCCCTGGTCCACCACACATCAATTTCTTAGAAAAATATTTTTGATTCATCCCACGCTCATCCTGCTCTGAATAATTTGAAATTGCTTTGTCTTACCAAGTCTAAAGGTATAATATCTAAGTTAGATTTTTTAAATTAATTTCAAATAATAATGTTTTCCTTTATTTTTAATAGACACTTTAACGAAATAAAATTTAAATCAGTAAACACTTGAATGTTATCTCGCAAAATACGGGAAACACACCCAACTTACACTCATAAATTCTGAGGTCCGACGAACCAACAAATCAGTTCCCCCACTCCTCTCTCCCTCACTGTTGCTACCGACAACTTCTCCTCCACTAGACAACCCCAAAACTCCACTGTCTTCGTCTTCCCCAGTGAAGTAGCGACGTCGGAGAACAACACTTGCTTTTCTTCTGTTCTCAGATGCTAAACCACTGCCAAGACCATCAAATCTCGTCGCAAACAATCAATCGAACGAAAAGCCAGCGTTGTGGAATTTTTAATTACTTGGCAGCCACTAAGTGGGTCTCGAGCGTCTACAACTTAATCGTTTTTGGCTACAAGATTTGAGTTTTTTTTTTTTTTTAATTGGAATATTTAAAGAATCTACTTATGCACTGCTAAAGTTAAAAGTTAAAATTATAATTTAAAATCAAATTAACAGTCATATTTATATATTATACCTAGTCTAAAATTTGCTCGGACTTGTTTGTCATTCTTATTTCCTTTATGCAAACTATTAAAAAATGTGTAGTAAATTAGAATTTGTCATCCTTGAGACAATCTCTTTTATGTCTGAAGTTATTAGAAATAGCCATGGGTAGGGTTCAACAAGAATAGGTACTACTAATCAGTTTGTTGGTCAATTTACTTGTCTTTTTCCTAAACTCTAAATTTTTATGCATACATTTACCATCCTGAGTGTTGAATTTTTTTTGTTTTTCTCAAAAGTAACACATTAACTATGGTTGGTGAAAACTATAAATTACAAATAATAATTTAAAAATAAATTGAAAAAAATAAAAAAAAATTTAACTAAAACG
Organism: Solanum ossicruentum; assembly: GCA_025774065.1. Classification (NCBI taxonomy): domain Eukaryota; kingdom Viridiplantae; phylum Streptophyta; class Magnoliopsida; order Solanales; family Solanaceae; genus Solanum; species Solanum ossicruentum. Next base: position 1,925 of record JAOTQR010062590.1, on the reverse strand, counting down.
CAAATAAAAGTTTTGTATCTCTTTTAAAAGATTCAAGCTAAGTGCACCAAAACTTTTCATCTAGCTATGACTTAATAGGAAAAACACTTTGTATCTTTTTTGGGATATCTCAGATTTACCATAATCAGTAATACGAGTTATGGTTATTACATCTGTGATTTCGCTAATAAAAAAAGATCCTAGTTAAAATTTGCAAACTCGTATACAAAGACTGATCAACATTAATATTTCCTCCGTTCTACTTTTTTCAAGATTTAAAACAGTTACATTGTTCAAAATGTAAGATGAATGTTTGAAAATTTTTTCATACTTGCCCTTTCATTTATTGAAGTATTATATTTTTAAGGAGATAAATTTCACTCTGTATTTATAATTTTACAAAGGACAATGAAAGCAACGTGTAAATTTTGTATTAGAATATTTTTCTTAATATATAAGCATTATTTCATAAATTTAGTTAATTTGGGACATATAGTATAAAATTAGCTCCTTATATTGAAGAGAGAAAAAAAGAAAGAAAAAGACAATCAATCACAAGGCACTTAAACGTTTGCAAACACTAATCACAAAGATTAACGGTACCATTCTTCTTAATCTCTCCGCTTCTACTAGCTTTTCTACTTTTTAATCTCTCTATCATTCTTCTCAATCTCGCCACCTTTCTACCACCGGCGGCAGGCACAAGCTTGCCGGCGGAGGTCTCCGGTTTCATCTCCTCCAATTCCTTCCACAAAGACTCGTTCTCCAACTCCAGATTACCCAGCGTTTTCTTCAGTGCCAAACACGCCTTAGCCACGTCACCACCATCATTCCCCCGTGAATTCCGGTTTATTTCGATCCCCAATTTGCTAACCACCATGTACGGCATTATCCCCATCTGAGAATCAATCTCCGTCGCCGGAAACTTCAAACTCCATCCTATCTTCCCCACCACCTTATCCAATACTGGAATCACCGTTCTCGCGTGTACTTGCCCCCCAAATAATTCCTTCCCCGCCTTCTCCCACAAAAATAAATCAGCCCATGTCACTTTGGCGGTCTTCTTCTCCGTCACCATTTCATCCTTAGGAACAATATTGTTGCTCCGTACGTCGACGTTTTCGATTTTCTTCGAATTGACCGATCTCCGGATTGAGAAGTCACCAAATTTAGGTTTAAATTGAAGGAAAAAGCTAGGATTTCCATTACGTAGAAAATTAAACTCCGCACTCATGGTAATGGGTGCTTCAATGGGAGAACCTAGAGATCCAACTCCGGTTTTCAGAACCAACCCAAAAGACCGGTCTGAATCATTGGGCCGGTACACCAGCTTCAGAATCGGACCGGATTGAAAAAAGGTAGTGAAACTCAAACATAAATCTTTGTCTCTTGCATCACTAGTACTGTTCTCAATACTAGACCGAAATGGTAAACCTAATGTGTTTAATGGGATTTTGGCTTTGAGAATCGGGTTTTGATTTTCTCGAAATCTCAATGAAGCTTTCATTATTCTCCCAAGGATGAATTCTGTTTTGCGAAATCTTGTAGAGCTTTAATGGAGGCTCTTCCCATTTCTTTTGAGTAGCTAAAGGTTATTTTCTGTGTGTTTAATTTTGGGAGATTGACACTGTCGACTGTGATTTGTGTAAAGTGAAAAAATTGGTTCAATGTTCGGTGATGTGGCAACTCCTCAGCCATTTGCTTGACCCTATTTTAATTATTAGTTAATTATAAAGAAAATGACATGTTTTTCATATTTAAAATTAATAAAACTCGAGATTCTACTTTTATATTTTATTCGTATAATGAGCACATAACAACTGACAAAAATTTCTTAAAGAGTAATTTCTTAAAAATAAATAAATAAATAACGCTCAAATTAATAATGTTGGGATTTATAACGTAGGAATGAGCATATATTTATAGTGATAACTAACAAAAATCTC
>JAOTQR010062579.1:0-13804 GCA_025774065.1 Solanum ossicruentum | reverse complement strand
TAATTGACTCAATTCCCTAAAGGGGGAAGGGTTTGTAATAATCAAAGAGAAAATAAACTAAACTAACTATCATGGGAGAAAAATCAATAATAGAGAACAACTAAGGTATTTTGTTCCCCATGATTCCCTTACTAAGTATCATCGGATAACCTAATTCTTATCTAGTGTATAGCATACAGGATGGTAATTCAAGTTCACCAAGCCCTTTGGTCAGAGATGAGAGGTGAATTTCACTATGTGACTTGGACCATCTACATAGTTTGCATTACTAACTACCACCTATTGAACTTTGCAGGAGCTCCAATAGCCATAATGCAGCATTTCCCATAGGAGACAATGAGAAAACACGGAGTTCCATAGCACCCATAGACAGATTTTGTGCTCCTATCACACTCTTATAGAAAAATGCTATATCGTGTAAATGGCTATGTGGATCCTCTAATGGTAATCCCTTGCAAATAGCCCATAGTTCTACAACATCTGAAGTAACCCACTCGAGAATGTGAACTTTGTGTCTGCTGGTAGTGGTGGCAACACAATAGCTCCAGTCACCTCCATAGCAATAGGATTCTACCTGTACATATTCCAATGGTAAGAATTGGTGTTGAAATCTTGAGGATGCAGAATATAATCCAAAGTAGGTGGGTTCTCATTCCTAGCATCATCATTATTATTCCTATTCAAAGCTGCATTGGCCGCGTTGTTGGCGATGTCTTAGGCCATTCTTCTTAAAGTTCTGTAGATTTCAGCATTAAATGGAGCTCAGCGAATGCCTTGACTCCTAGTGTTGGGTAAACACTGCTCGTACACCCTAAAAATGAATAAAAACAAAAAATAAAGTAAAATAAAGGGAACTAAGGTTTAACACTCGAACTACCGTTGAGATCATTATGTCTAGCCGTATTCCCTGGCAACGATGCCAAAATATTGATGTCACAAAAGTTACGCCTTTTTTTACAAGATAAAGCACTTGCTGTCAAGATATATAACCTATCCAAGGTTAGGGTCGATGCCACAGGGAATACGTGGACTCACAAAAATACACCAATATGCAATCCGAGTATTTAATTGACTCAATTCCCTAAAGGGGGAAGGGTTTGTAATAATTAATGAAAAAATAAACTAAACTAACTATCATGGGAGAAAATAAACAATAGAGAACAACTAGGGTATTTTGTTCCCCATGATTCCCTTACTAAGTATCATCGGATAACCTAATTCTTATCTAGTGTATAGCATATAGGATGGTAATTCAAGTTCACCAAGCCATTTGGTTAGAGATGAGAGGTAAATTTCACTATGTGACTTGGACCATCTACATAGTTTGCATTACTAAATATTACCTATTGAACTTTGCAGGAGCTCCAATAGCCATAATGCAGCATTTCCCATAGGAGACAATGAGATAACACGGAGTTCCATAGCATCCATAGACGATTTTGTGCTCCTATCACACTCTTATAGAAAAATGCTATATTGTGTAGATGGCTATATGGATCCTCTAATGTTAAGCCCTTGCAAATATCCCATAGTTCTACAACATCTGAAGCAACCCACTCGAGAATGTGAACTTTGTGTCTGCTGGTAGTGGTGGCAACACAACAGCTCCAGTTACCTCCATAGCCATACGATTCTACCTGTACATATTCCAATGGTAAGAATTGGTGTTGAAATCTTGAGGATGCAGAATATAATCCAAAGTAGGTGGGTTCTCATTCCTAGCATCATCATTATTATTCCTATTCAAAGCTGCATTGGTCGCGTTGTTGGCGATGTCTTAGGCCATTCTTCTTAAAGTTCTATAGATTTCAGCATCAAATGGAGCTCAGCGAATGCCTTGACTCCTAGTGTTGGGTAAACACAGCTCGTACACCCTAAAAAAGAACAAAAACAAAAATAAAAGTAAAATAAAGGAAACTAAGGTTTAACACTCGAACTACCATTAAGATCATTATGTCTAGCCGTATTCCCTGGCAACGATGCCAAAATCTTTATGTCACATAAGTTACGCCTTTTTTTACAAGATAAAGCACTTGATGTCAAGATATATAACCTATCCAAGGTTAGGGTCGACGCCACAGGGAATACGTGGACTCACAAAAATACGCCAATATGCAATCCGAGTATTTAATTGACTCAATTCCCTAAAGGGGGAAGGGTTTGTAATAATCAATGAGAAAATAAACTAAACTAACTATCATGGGAGAAAAATCAATAGTAGAGAACAACTAGGGTATTTTGTTCCCCATGATTCCCTTACTAAGTATCATCGGATAACCTAATTCTTATCTAGTGTATAGCATATAGGATGGTAATTCAAGTTCACCAAGCCCTTTGGTCAGAGATGAGAGGTGAATTTCACTATGTGACTTGGACCACCTACATAGTTTGCATTACTAACTACCACCTATTGAACTTTGCAGGAGCTCCAATAGCCATAATGTAGCATTTCCCATAGGAGACAATGAGAAAACACGGAGTTCCATAGCATCCATAGACAGATTTTGTGCTCCTATCACACTACTATAGAAAAATGCTATATTGTATAGATGGCTATGTGGATCCTCTAATGGTAAGCCCTTGCAAATAGCCCATAGTTCTAGAACATCTGAAGTAATGCACTCGAGAATGTGAACTTTGTGTCTGCTGGTAGTGGTGGCAACACAACAACTCCAGTCACCTCCATAGCCATAGGATTCTACCTGTACATATTCCAATGGTAAGAATTGGTATTGAAATCTTGAGGATGCAGGATTTAATCCAAAGTAGGTGGGTTCTCATTCCTAGCATCATCATTATTATTCCTATTCAAAGCTACATTGACCACGTTGCTGGCGATGTCTTAGGCCATTCTTCTTAAAGTTCTATAGATTTCAGCATCAAATAGAGCTAAGCGAATGCCTTGACTCCTAGTGTTGGGTAAACACTGCTCGTACACCCTAAGAAAGAACAAAAACAAAAATAAAAGTAAAATAAAGGAAACTAAGGTTTAACACTCAAACTACCGTTGAGATCACTATGTCTAGCCGTATTCCCTGGCAACGACGCCAAAATCTTGATGTCACACAAGTTACGCCTTTTTTTACAGGATAAAGCATTTGCTGTCAAGATATATAACCTATCCAAGGTTAGGGTCGATGCCACAGGGAATACGTGGACTCACAAAAATTCACCAATATGCAATCTGAGTATTTAATCGACTCAATTCCCTAAAAGGGGAAGGGTTTGTAATAATCAATGAGAAAATAAACTAAACTAACTATCATGAGAGAAAAATCAATAATAGAGAACAACTAGGGTATTTTGTTCCCTATGATTCCCTTACTAAGTATCATCGGATAACCTAATTCTTATCTAGTGTATAGCATATAGGATGGTAATTCAAGTTCACCAAGCCCTTTGGTCAGAGATGAGAGGTGAATTTAACTATGTGACTTGGACCATCTACATAGTTTGCATTACTAACTATTACCTTTTAGTCCTAGTACAACCTCTCCTTGGTCCAGTTTCATTAATTAGACAAGACAACCTCAATCGAATCCTGTTAATTTATCTATTTTCCGATGCATATCTTGGTCCTATCAGTAACACTAGGTGAGTTCTAATGTTGTCCACTACTAGAAAACATGCAAAACAAAGAGAGTTAATTAGTACATTAATATACACCTTTCAAGAATTATGCATTATCTAGTTTTACATTGTTAGTTCTTCATGGTTCTCACAACCCTAATTGTGGATTTAGCTACTCATGCTATGTGTAGATGAAGATATTATGAGTTGAGAAGACATGAGTAAACACATACACAGTTGAATTAAGAACAAGGAAATACAAAGTCAATGAAAATCACAAGCTTGAAGATCAAATTACACTATAAGTGTTCTCAAAGACTATATCATAATTTTCTCTCTCAAAATATTGAGTTCTCTGAGTACGTAACCTAAAACTAATCAAAACTTGCAAGAACTTATGAAAAATAACCTAAAAGACCTATTTGCAATAATTAAAAATAAGTCCTAAACAAATTAGGAAAACTGGTCGGCACACCATATAAGAGGTACTTTACGACCTGTATTGTCTTCTACGGCTCATAGTCATGGTCTCATAATTAGCTACTGGAATTTTTTACTTCACTTCTGCGACACCCCTATACAACTCGTAAAGTGTTTCACCACCAATAAAAGGGGTTTCGTCAAATAACTTTCCTATAACTCCACTTCTCTTATCCTCAAGGCACGGAAGATATTCTATGACTCATAAACTACTTCACAACTCATTTGCATGTTCGTGGACTTCAACTTCAACAGATAGCCTCTTAATGGAAATCCTCACAAAACCTATTTAAAACATGTAGAATGCTCTGTGACCCATAGACTGTCTTGTACAATAGCAAAACTAGCAACTTCTGTAATTTTTCCCCAAATCATGGCCAACTTGTAATCTTCCAAATCTAAATACCAAAAACACATAAAACCCACAAATATCGCATTGAGAACACACAAAATCCTAAGTTTTAACCATCAAAAGTTTTGTATTTTGGTAGCACATCAATGGGGTCAAAATAATTTGACCCCACTATTTATACATTGTTGGGTCAACTATAAGTTAATGGCCCTGGACTCTACGAAACCCCGACTGGGGGTCATAGAGTGTTTTACAACTCATAAATCATGGTTTTGTAGAACATTGAAATCCTAGATTTTAAGACTAGGTTTCACGGACTAGTCTACGAGTCGTAAAGTATTTTACGGCTCGTAGGTTTGGTCGTAGAAACCTCAACACTAAGAAAATTTTTTAGGAACCTTACCTAGGGTACAGAGCCCCATTCATAACCCATAGTATGGTCTACTAATTTGTAATGTTGACTCATGGAATGGAGTGCATAATATTTCTGCTTATTGAGAATCTCTACGAGATGGTGTATAGGTCGTCAAGTGTTTTACTGCCCATAAAACCAGTCATAGAGACTTAACTTGATGCTCTTCTCAGCCAAACTGGATGACTTAGTCCTATACCTACATACTCTTCGTAAAATACACTATTATCCTATGTGCAACTATCCCAATGTCTAAAATCACCAATAAAATATGATATAACAAACTACCTATGGATCCAAAAATTGAAAAAAAATCTATAACTACACTATTTGATCAAAAACACTGGGTTGCCTCCAAAGTAGCACCTGATTTATTGTCATGGCAAGACTTAGATAAATTAGTTACTTAGACTTCACCAATTTCCTAGACTACACTATTTAAATCATCTGGACTCTTCATAGCTTGACATATATTAAAGAGAGTTCTTCGTTATTCAATCTAAACCTTAGTTGACAAACTACCATATTAACTAGTGCTAACCAGTGGCTAGGAACGGTCATCCCCAGATGATTGGCACATTGAAGTCAACTGCACAATCTAAGATCATAATTCTGCAGGGAATATGAACTTTTTAACTTTTATCAACACATCATACAGTATCCCTAAAGGCTTTTTCACCGAGCAATCATCCATCAACAATCGTAAGCTAATTGGAATAGGGGCTCCCAATCTAAGCTTCTTGTAGACTGCAAAGGGCATCGGATTAATGTTGGCACCAAGATCACAGAGTGCCCTTACGAACTCTATATCTCCAATGCTATGGGATACGATGAAAGCACTTGGATCTTCTTTCATCATAACAAGGACTTGTAGCAATAACACTGCAATGTTGAAACTCTTGGAGTGCTCCTGACTCACAGTGCGCATTTTAATGACCAAGTCCTATTTTTTACAGAGAGTTGCTTCAACATGGAGAGAAAGTGCTTGAACTTTCCTTCCTCCTCCCTCTTTTTGATTCTTTGAGGGAAGGCAGGAGGAAGTCTAGGAATGAGCTTTAACCTCTGTGATACTTCAGCAGCTTCACTCACCCTATTCTTGCCACAATGATGTTCTTCATCTGCATCCTTGGCCTTAACTGTCTCCTCTCGAATATCTTCTTATCAATCGGCATGGAAGGATCAATAGTGCTCTTTCCACCCCGATAGTAACCCTCATACATATCTCATCATTCATACGATTTTTGAACTATGTTGCTAGGCAATATACCCCTCTGATGCTAATTAAGTTGAGTCAACACTTGACCAAATTGTTGCTCCAACTGTTTGATAAACACAAAGTGAGAGTCATTTTCTAATTAATGCTCCAAATCTCTTATTTCATGCCCCTTAGAGTCTCATCCTATGTCTCAACCTTTTTTAATAGGTGATCAAATATCTTCTAAATTTTGGAACTACTAGCACCAACTTTGTGATAATGCAGTGGCACATAAGGACAATTTCTGAACCTTTCCTAGCAACACCGGTTCCTATCATAGTAACCTCCATGGTTGTCCTGATAAGCTCCATCTCAATTAAAGTTCCGACTATGGTTTCGTTGACCTTGGTGCCAATAGTCATGATTAGACCCTTGGGCGTTGATCCAGAAATCCCCTATCTAATAAACAACAAAACACGTGTACTTATTATAATATGTCACCCATACATGGGTGCATGTGGAGGTTGATGAATCACTGCATTTACTCTTTCTTGGCTCTACTTCATCATCACCTCTAGACGTGACTCTGAGAAAGTTGCTATATGATTTCTACATTGATCTTTGGTTGCTCAAGACCTACAGTAACAGGAAATGAACTATTAGTAGATGCTTTATGTCATTTCCCTAATGCATGATTAGTCTTGACCACTCTTTCCATTTACTCTGCCATCCTTGCAAATGGTTGATCAAAAAACATGCCCTTCATGATAGTGTTAGCACAGGCCTTACTATTCTCATCAAGGGCTTGGTAGAAGATCTCCACCAAGGCATCACCAACTATCTTTTGGTCAGGGATGCTCCTTAAACATTTGGTGAACCGCTCCAAAAAAGTTCTTATAGAATCACCAGGAAATTGCTCAAAGTTATTGATGTAGTCCTTCAACTTTAGCTTCTTTGATCTAGGAAAGTACCTCTCCATAAAGGCCTTCTACAAGTTTGCCCAGCTAGTGATCAAACTCTATAGGGCTCTGATAGACATAATGTTGCATTACCCATAAGAGATAATAGGAAGACACAAAGTTCCACATAATCCATAGACAGATTCTCTGTTACAATCACACTCTTATAGATGAGTGCCACACTGCGTAGCTGGCTATGAGGATCCACCAATGGTAAGCTCACAAATTGCCCACGTTTCTACAACATCTGAAGTAACTCTCTAAAGTCAGCGAAATTTGTGTCTACCTGTAGTGGTGGCAACATAATAGCTCCAGTCACCTCCATTGCCATAACATTCATCTTGTACTGATTCCCCTAGTAGGATGTTACACTGAAATCCTTAGACCATGGAGGAATATCCTCAAGAGGAGGTGCGTTCTCATTCTCAGCATCCTCATTGTTATTGTTGTTCAGATCTGTATTGGCTACATTATTGGCATTGTCTTCGGCCATTCTCCTTAGCGTTAAGTGGATCTCTGTGTCAAATAGAGTTAAGGGATTTTCTTAACCCTGAGTGTTGGGCATACACTACACCTACACCCTAAAAAAGAATAAAAACTATAAATAAAAGTAAAATAGGGGAACTAAGGACTAACATTCGAATTACTAATGAATTCACTAAGTCTAGTTGTATTCGCTGTCAACAGTGCCAAAATCTATATATTGCTAAGTTATATGTTCTTTTTAGAGGATAAAGTGGTCGCTGTCAAGAAATAGAACCTAACAAAGGTTAGTTTCAAACCCATAGGGAATATATAGACTCAAGAGAATTCACCAATTTGCAATCTGAATGATTAACCAACTTACTTCCCCAAGGAGGTAAATTTCACTATCTGAGTTGGCCTATCTCCATATTGTGAATTACTAACCCTAACTATTTGTCCTAATATAACCTCCTCTTGGCATAGTTTGGTTCATTATATGATAACGCATCAATCAAATTATGTTAATTTATCTCTTTTCCTATTCGTTAGTACCGTGGTCAAGTTAGTAACACTACGTGCATTCTATTGTTGGCCACCAAAAAAAGTACGCAAAACAAAGAGAGTTAATTAATATATGCATATACACATTCCATGAATTATGAATTATCCAATTTCACTGTGTTAGTTCTTCATGGGTTATGCAAAAAAAAAATACACAAAACAAAGAGAGTTAATTAATATATGCATATACACATTTCAAGAATTACAAATTATCCAATTTCACTGTGTTAGTTCTTCATGGTTCCTATAACCCTAGTTGTGGATTTAGCTACTCGTACTATGTGTAGATACAAGAATTATGAATTGAGAAGACATAATTGAACACTTACACAATAAAATGATGAACAAGCAATCCAACTTCAGTAAGAATCACAAGCTTCAAGGTAAAATTAAATCACAATTGTCTCAAAGACTCTCCATTATGATATTACAATTTTTCCTCTCAAAATATTGAGTTCTCTGGGTACTAGGCGAAAAACTTATGAAAAATAACCTAAAAACCTATTTATAATAATTAAAATTCAATTCCTAAACAAAATCGAAAAACTGGTTGGCATGCCATAAGAAAGGTCTTTGCGAGCTATATTGCATTCCATGGCCCGTAATATGGGCCTCATACTCAGTTGATGGAAAATTAGACTTCAACTCTATGGCATCGCTCTACGACTTGTTAAGTAATTTACTACCCGTGAAGGGAGTTTCGTCTGATAAAATTCTTGAGTGTCCAAGTCTCTGATCCTTAGGGCACGAACCATCTTGAATGACTCGTAAACCACTCTACAACTTGTCTACATATTCGTGGAATAACTTCAGACAATGGCCTGTCACTGGAATTGTCCATGAAACCAACCTACGGCCCCATAGAATGAACTAGGCCCGTAAATGGTCTAATATAACAACAAAAACACAACAACTTCTCTAATTTTACCCAAAATGAAGGTCAACCTGTAATCCTGCAAACATAAACATAAAAAAACATAAAATCAACTAACTTCGTATTGAGAGTACACAAAGTTTCAAGTTTTAAGCATCAAAAGTGCTGTATTTTGACAAGTTCTGAATGAATTTTGAAGGTCCATTTCGAGAATTCAATTCTCTTTGATGGTAATATCTGATATCTGAGGTACAAAACTTTGCATTCATTTGACCTCTATATTCACAAAAGCTATGCACTCATAGAAGTGTTCAAGTCTATCTCTGTGCATTTGCAGATGGCTGGTCCGCATTCCCGAAGGTCTAAATGGCCTTGACCTCTGAGATCACGGAGGGTCGCTTTCACTGAACAGTAATTTATTTTTAAATAGTAGGTTTTCATGATTTTTCAACATTTCCAAAATTTTGAGCTCGACTTTTGATGATTTTTCAAGAGATTTTATGGGGAATAATTTGTGTAAGTCCTTTTCAACCTTTTCTTCAATTTTCATTAATTAATTCTTGATTCCAACATCAAATTGTGACATTTCATAGCATGAGTTTTAAAATTTAAAATGATAATTGTGGATTCTTTCAACACCTTTTTCAAATCAGTTTTCGTCGTTAGTATCTTAAAACCTCAAGGATCATTTTCATGTAAATGCTTCCAGATATATGGCTTATTTTTTTTGCAGTGAATTTTTTTTAAACAATTTTACCATTTTCCTTGAATTGGTTCACTTTGGTGTTGCTAGTTTCATATTTTGATTGTTAATTCATATTCAAATAGATTGTGGTGATTCGAATTCGATTAAGAAGGGGAAGGCTTTGTCATTGAAGGATATAATTGGTTAAATTGAGACAAGTGGACTTTAAACCTTGTCAAGTTTATTGAACTTAGTATTTTCTTTTCTTGTAGGATCATTGAATTATTGTAGTGCATATGATTTCAGAAATGGGAAGGTGGAAATAGTAACATATATGACTAGATTTATGAATTGATAACCATTCTTGATGATTTAATCTTGTGAAATGGTGTAGTGATGTCATTGTTGACAATGTAAAAGTGTTCATGATATTCCAATTATTGAAATTTGATTCATTTTACATGGATTTATCTATTGAATTACATGATATAAAATGTTGAGCTAAATGCTTATTTTGAGATATTGTTGGAATTGTGGAACTAAAGACCTGTAAAATGAGGACCTAATGATGACTTATGCTAATTGTTGATGAAAAGATGTTCTTGAAAGACTAAACTACACATAATACGATAATTATATAATATGTTGACAATGACTGAAGAACAATGAAAATTATTAATGATCTTCAAATAAATGAGCTATATGACATCCTATATGCACACATGATTATGAAATAATACTGATGTTATGATGATGTTTGTGTGTGTGCGTGTGCATGCTTGATGTCTGATTGATGAAAAGAAAATCCTAAGGAAAATGGATCCAACTAGAAAAAAAATGAAAAGCCAAATGGAAATGGTTCTGGCTAGAAAAGAAAAGAAAAAGAAAAGTCAAAGGACTGAATTCGAATTCGAATTCGAATTCATGTGTGCCCCCATAGGTTCAGATCAGATTATATCTGGATGTGTATCATAGGACTAACATGGACTATATTTGGTATTGTATCACATTGGTCACACTTTATAGAATTTATTCCTTTTCATATCATTCCTTTATTAAAGTTGATTTATGTTCTAAGTATGATGTATTGAATAGTTTGAATTTCGTGTATTGTTGAGATTGAACTAATGAAAGGTTGTGCTACATGGTGATGACATGAGCCTTACACATTGTGCAGATTTCACTGTTGAGACAATGTGTTATGAGACCATGACTATTTATATTGCCTATATTATATATATTGGTCTTTCCTTCTTATAGGTTTTGTCGTCCGAAGGTATATGCTTAGGATGGAAAGAGCGCTTAGTTCCTTTTTCTCTACTTGTGATTAGGTCCTCTTATTAGGTACCTTGACACACACCCTTGTCTTTCTACGTGTGTGTGTAGATTGTGAGCGCAGATCTAGCTGACGTTCTTCTTCCTGTCCCTGTTGGATCAAGCTATTTACAGTTGAGAGGTAGTTGCTTGTTGTTTTGCATACTATCAAGACTAAGAAATATTTTATTAATTTTATGCTATTTCAGAGACAAAGATCATTGGGACTTTTATCATTTCTTCTATATCTGAAGTATTAGATACTTGTACCTTGTGACAACTAGTTTTTGGATGGTTTTGTAGTTTGGATTATGTCTTGGTGCTTTATAGCCTTCTCATTCATAATGTCATCTTCATTTAGCTTCTATATCATTATATACTATGTTGTTGTGATATATCTAGGATGACTTGTCTTGTTAAATTAAAGACAAGTGTCATCTCTCCCAAATCAGGTCATGACATGGAATCCCAATGTCTACCCCATACATCGAAGAAAAAAAAGTCTACTTGCAAGGTAGAACACTAACATGCTAAGCAAGTGCCATTAATCATGTGTTACATATCGATCCATTAGCTAGTTCATATTGGCAATGATCTTATAACGATACGTATTTATGAGAGTAGAGATTTCTATTAAGAATCCCTTGGGTCGAGTCCATACCTCAAGCCTAAATCGGTGCTATGTTGAAACTCCATGGAATACTTTTTATAAAGGTCATACTTAGTATAGATTTGATAAATTCCTTATACATCATGGTTCATATTTACATAAGATGTCATGTACGAAAGGCAAATCATACGGGACAATCTAATTCATAAAACTACTCTTAGAATAGCTCATTTTTCATGTAATTCATATAATGTGAGTGTAGGACTTCCATCATTGCAAATTTTATCTCATAATAGGGTATTAAGTCAACCTTTTTATAAACTTGCTTGAATACTAGAAATTCCATAATCATGACTTGTAACCCAAAACAAGGGCAAGTATGGGTTCACATTAGAATTAACTTGAAATCATGAAATTAGATATAAAACATGCATAACCCTGTAAACATATAACACCCCTCATATTGATTGGCCTAGAAACTGGAAGGTTAAGGAAAATTTGAGAATGGTTGGGACTCGCGAGGTAATCCATGGCTCGTGGAAGGGCATCATGGAAAGGGTATGGCTCATGGAAGGGCATCGTGGAAAGGGTCCAAAAAGTTGGATAATTTTTGGGCTTCAGGAAGTTGATCAGCGGTTAATAGGATGGGTCATCAGTAGAACCACGGTGCATGGATAGTATCATCTAAGTAACCTTTGAAGCATGGAATTTTTCTAACTATGGGGAATTCTCTCCAAGGAACTTACGACCCCTGAAGGGAACAATAGGTCGTCCTGCATGTTCATGGTTTGGGAAGTGCAAATTGTAACAGCTCAAACATTTGTGTAACAAGTACTACAAGCCAAAGCACAAGTAATAGTTGGAACCATAGCCTGTGTACCATGTCTCTCGATTGATATAGCGAATCTAAATGAAGGAATTATTTGTCATTTCCAATTGTCTCACTCCTAAACTATGTCATTTTTGCTCTCCTAACTAATATAACTGACTCAAACCCTATAAATCTTACTCCTAACTCATTCTAATTCATTCACTCTCATAATTCTCTCAAATATTTATCTCTCTAGAACATGATACCATTGATGTTAGGGTTCCAAGCTTTACTAAGAATTTCAAGGTTTTTGATCCCCAATTTCATAATGCTCTCACTTGAGGTATGCAGTACGGCTTCATTCATTAATTAGTTTCATCCATGAAGACGAATCCAAAGCCTCTTTTTTTAATCAATGTTTCATGATGATTTTTATGGGCTTTTATTCTATGATACTAATTGCATGAATTATGATTCCTAGGTAATATTTACAGTTATTTATACATACATTATGAAAATTTATATTATTTCAATGATTTTCAAGTGAAAGTGCTTGATTTCAAGTATGTATGAATAGTGATGAACTAATGTGGGTTCCTTTATTAATGATACAAATTGATTGTAATTGCATGTTTCCACAACGAATTTCATTACATTCCATGATTTTGACTCAATTGTCTATGCACCCACACTTAGCCCTAGCCTCCTATGATGAAGCTATATTTCCATGGATATGAATTTTTAAATGTGTGAACGTATGTTTTAATGACAATGATGACAATGCCATGATGCTTTTGGGGTGACAGCTTCTAGGAAATAGTCTCTCTGCCTCTATATTGTAGTGGTAAGGTCTGCATACATTCTATCCTCTCCATATCCCACTTGTGAGATTCCACTAGGTATGTTATTGTTGTTGTTGTCGATGATGACAATGCTATGATGATAATGATGTTGTGATAAAGAGGGTGATTGATGTGTTTCCAAAATAGAAAATTTTTTATGCTTAAAACTTGGGTGTGTTTTCAATGTGATGTTAGTTGGTATTACTTGTTTTTGTGTTATATTTGTAGGAACACAGGTTTGGCCTTTAATTTTGGAAAAAGTGCAGAAGATTTTGGTTTTTGCTGCTATATGCGACCTTTTACCAGCCATAAGTCATTTTACGGGTAGTGATGAGGTTTTGTGAATAATTTTAGTGAGGGGCTATTTCTGGTGTTGATTCTACGAACATGCAAATGACTCTTGGCTGATTTTACGAGTCGTAGAAGATTACTGTAACACCCCACATTTTTATATGTACTAATGCTATTTAAATAAATCATTCTATGGTTTGGTCAAATTTGCATCAATTCTTGAATGTGCTTGGATCTCGTGTTAGTGGGCGATATGTGAGTTTAAATGCTTTGGTCAAATTTGCATCAATTCTTGAATGTGCTTGGATCTCGTGTTAGTGGGTGATATGTGAGTCTAAATGCTTAAGAGGGTTGATGGTGTATATGTGTTGGAGTTAAATTGA
>JAOTQR010062578.1:0-47683 GCA_025774065.1 Solanum ossicruentum | reverse complement strand
CGTCAAAATGTAGCGAAGGGGTGTAACATTATGCCGCCTATTTGTATGTTGCATAGAATTGTTATGTGTTGTGCTTTATGGGTTGTTGTAAGACTGTTATGGTACTAAAACAATCTTCACATGATATGTATATGAGAATGTGTATTAGAAAATACGATTAGGGCAGAAATGTTGAAAGAATACGCTTGAGTTTATAATTATCCGCTTGCTGCCCGTATATTGTTTTTGCATGAGATTGGGCTGCCAAGATGTATCTATTAGCTGCTAATGCTAGTTTTATTATCTATTATGTTATAGATAAATATTAGGAGGAAGGGAAGGTTATCTCGAGGTAATAGCGAGGTCGTACAGTGAGGTATGTAAGGCTACTCGATTTCACATTACTTGTCATGAAATCTATATTCTTCCTTGGCACATAAAGGCACTTACCAACTTCGACACAACTACTAACTGTGTCTCCACTCTTTCACATGTTCATATGCTCCCATACAGAGTCACCTTCAAATCTGCATACATATGTGGATACCAAGTTACATGGGTTCTTGTTGTTAAATAAAGTTCACGAGTTATTTCATCTCATACGCATTTCATTATTTGTGTAACTTATTCCTTTCAATATGGTGTTGTGTTTTGTGATTATCTACGTGTCATATGTTGTACCTACAGTCCTACAGCTCCAATATTATGACCACCAAAAGAATCATCCCAATGGTAATTGAAAGATAAAGTAAAGTATATTGCTTATTGATGGGTGGTAACCCGAGGGGTGGAAGAATCACCTAGCCAGGGTCGATCATATCACGGGGGGTAGCCCAAGGGGTTAAAGGAAAAGCCTAACCAGGGTTGATCCCGATATGGATTTACCACTGATCAGTTAGTCATTTGTATTATATGTTGTGCACGGATTATACAGTAAAGGTAAAATAATAAAAAGAACGTAAAGTACATGATCACATAGTATAACTAAAGGTGGTCTCTTATCCTACACCAGTGCATAGTTTCATTAAACTTGTTACTTCATATATGGTATTTCCTGCCTTATATATTCAGTACATTATCTCGTACTGACGTCCCTTACGGGGGACCTTATTTCATGCTGTAAGTACAAGTGTCAGTAGATCTCCCCAGTAGGAGTACAGCATATCCAGCTGTTGTTACCAAGCTCTAGGTTGCTTCAGAGCTTGTATATCTAGAGCTTATATTTTTGTGTTGTATAGTTAGCTGAGGTGGGGCCTGTCCCGACCCTTATCAGATATTTTTCCTTATCTAGAGACTTTGTAGACTATGTAAATTAAAGTGTGGTCATGTCTCGTACTTTAGATACCGTGGCCCCAACGGCCTAGCCATATACATTTCCGCTTTGCTTGTTGTTATTGTTTACTTTCTTAAAGGCTTGTTGAATATAGAAATCCCTTATAATATGTATTGAAAGTGCAGGGATACAGGCTAGTTCTCCCGAGCCATATTGACAATGGGTGCCGATATGAGCTTTTACTCCTTGTTTCTTGACTATGCTATTGTGCAAGATTTCCCCTTGTCCCCTTTGCCCCTATTCTTATTCTTTGTCTTTTATATGCTTATGCGACCAATAATGTGTATTGATAAGTCAAGAGGCTTGTTTGGGGTCCCTTCAGGTTCCCATTTCATCGTGTCACGTCTAAGCCCTATGCTTGGGTCATGACAAACTTGGTATCAGAGCACTAGGTTGATAGATCCTTGGAGTCCAACATACCACATCGATTAGACTCCTATTCATGGTTGTGAAGCATGCCATGACTACAAATGGGAGGCTGTGAGGCATTTAGGAAATGTTTCCCTTCTTCATGTTCTAAGTCGTGCTATAGAGTTGTGGTAAGGTTTTCCCCCTAATGATTGTTCTTTGCTATGCTAGATCATGCCTAACACTTGAGAAAGAAGGATCGAACTCCTGAGGAGCAACCTACCAATGGTGAGCTCCGGGATGCTCTCACTATGCTTGGCCAAGTTGTGGCCAACCAAGTCAATCAAGGGGCCCAAGCCCCGCACAATACTACCCCAGGCGCTAGAGTAAGGGATTCATGAGGATGAATCCTCTAGTATTCCATGTGTCAAGGGTGGATGAATATCCACAAGAGTTCATTGATAAGATCTATAAGATTTTGAATATCATGGGTGTTGGGCTGAATGAAAAGGCAGAGTTGGCGCCGTACCAACTCAGAGGGGTATCCCAAATATGGTATGATCAATGGAAGGGGGAGAAGGGAATTGGTAATGAGGTGCTTTGGGAAGAATTCAAATCGGCTTTTCTTAATTAGTTCTTCCCTTTTGAGCTTAGGGAAGCTACATTGGTAAAGTTTATGAAATTGAAGCAAGGTTCTATGAGTGTGAGGGAGTCTTCCCTCAAGTTTAATGAACTTTCAAAATATGCTCCTTATTTGGTGGCCGCCTAGATCTAGGATGAACAAGTTTGTGATGGGGGTCTCCGACGTGTTGAGTGAAGAATGTCGGTCCTCTTTGATAATTTGTCACATGGACTTGTCCTGCTTGATGACATATATCGAGCAAATGGAGAAAGAAAAGTTGAGGAAGAGGAGAGGTCATAAGGCTAAGAGGGCCCATTTTGATGGTAAGTTTCAAAGAGGTTGCCGGCTCCATCAAAGCCGGAGGTCTTCTCATGCTACTAATAGGGGGTTTGCCATTGACCTCCCTAGGCCTCAAGGTATGAGTGGTGTGGCTCCTATTGGTGTGTGTCCTAAATGTGGAGGGGGTCATAGGGGCCCATGTTTGAAAGGTTCTAATGCATGCTTTGAATGTGGAGAGCTTGGTCACAAGAAAATGGATTGTCCAAGAAACAGTGGCAAAGGCTGGGGTGCAAATGCAGTTCCATTGGGTAGGGGTGGTCATCAAGGTGGTGCCCCAAGGCACAATCAATTTTATGCTCTACATAGGAGGAAAGGGGTTGGTGAGGTTCTCGACATTGTTACTGGTATGTTGAAAATCTTTGACTTTAATGTATATACTTTGATTGATCCGGGTGCCACTCTTTCCTTTGTTACCCTTTTTGTTGCTAAAAAGTTCCATGTTGACCCCAAGTTGTGGCATGAGTCATATGAATTATCTAATCCTATTGGTGCATCTATTGTTACTGGGAGAGTTTAAAGAAGTTCTCCTATTTGCATCTTGCACAAAGTATTGCCTTGTGATCTTGTTGAGTTAAACATGGTCTATTTTGATATCATTCTTGGGATGGATTGGTTGCATGCCTACTATGCTTCTATTGATTCTATAACCCATAGGGTTAAATTTCAATTTCCAAATGAACCCATCCTTGAATGGGAAAGTCAAGGTGTGGTGGTTAAGGGTGGATTCATCTCTGTGTTAAATCTAATAAGTTGATCTCTAAGGGGTGTCTTTACCATCTTGTGAGGGTTAGAGATGTGGAGTCTAAAGTCCTTCCCATAGAGTCGGTCCCGGTTGTAAATGAATTTCTTGATGTCTTCCCAAATGACCTTCCCAGTTTTTCTCACGAAAGGGAAATAAAGTTTGGCATAGACCTCCTCCCCGATACTCAACCCATTTCTATTTTCCCTTGCTGTAAGGCTCCGACGGAGTTGAAGAAACAATTGTGGAACTTGTTGGAGAAGAGATTTATTAGACCTGGTCAATCACCTTGTGGTGTTCCGGTGTTGTTTGTAAAAAAGAAGAATGGTACCTTAGAATGTATATTGACTATAGGCAACTGAACACTACTACAAAAAATAGGCTTTAGAACAATTATTTTGCAGCAATAAGATAATTGCCACTATATATTCAACCTAGGTAATATATTGATGGCTAATTTACAATGGCCAGCAAAAAAAGTACTTGTTAGTAACAAATAAAAACACCAAAATCTTTTTTTTTTTTTTTGAAAAATTAGAACTCCCCCACTACAAATTGTTTTCAGCGACCTTTGTCTCTCCCACTCATCAGAAAGCTTTTAACCTGTAATCAGTGAATGAAAAGAGTGAATAACGACAAACCAAATCCAGAAACCAACAACATCTAGCGACCATCGACATATGAAATTGCAATATTCAGGTATGTACTACTCTCCAGATGTAGATGTTAATGATCCGTCTTTGTTTCTACTTTTATCGTTGTTTCATTCTTTCTGTTTATATAATAACCTAGCTTCATTATTGTTGTTAACACACTTTCTCTCTAAACCCTAGCCATTAACCTAACCCCCTGAAAGCAACCAAGGCGGAGAGAACCAGTTCAGAAGCACACCCGTACCGGTCAGAGAACCAGGTTCAAGGCGTTTGTTGTCGTCGGTGAAGGTAATGGTCACGTTGGGTTGGGTGTCAAATGCTCGAAGGAAGTCGCCATTGCTATTCGCGGAGCAATTATATTGGCTAAGCTGTCAGTGATTCCAGTGAGGAGAGGTTACTGGGGTAACAAGATTGGGAAGCCACACCTTGTGTCTTGCAAGGTTACTCGGAAGTGTGGTTCTGTTACTATGAGGATGGTGCCTGCTCCTCGTGGTCCTGGTATTGTGTCCCCAAGAAGGTCCTCTTCTCGCGGATCCACCAAAACCCTTGGCAACTTCGTTAAGGCGACCTTTGATTGTTTAATGAAGACTTACGGCTTCCTGACCCCCGACTTATGGAAAGTGACTCGCTTCACCAAATCTCCATTCCAAGAGTACTTTGCTATCATGGCAAAACCTGCCATTAAGGTAATTGCGTATGCCACTGTGGCAGCAGTGCCTGAGAGGGTTGAGGCTCATTAGATGTTATGCTGCTCTGTTGTTTTTTTCTAGTAGTTCTCTGCTCTGGTATGTTAGTATTCTAAATTTTGTTTTCTTTTCTGAGGGACTTTTACTACAGACTTGCAAAAGATAATGTTCCTTGTTTAATTTTGTTTTGCTCTTAACAATATATGTGAAGTTTCTGTCAGGTTTAAAAAAAGAAGCTTCATTGTTGTTTATTAATATGTTTTGAATGAGAATAGTGAACAACGACCAACAACTTCAGTAACCAACGTGGTCCAGAAACAAACAACGTCCAGTAAAGACATACAAAATTGCAGTATTCAAGTATGTTGATCACTGCTCTCTGGATATAGTTGTTAATAATGTTCTCTGCTCTGTTTCTGCTGTATGTTGTCGTGTCATTCTTTCTGTCTATGTAATAGCTTAGCAATGTCATTGTTCTTTAAGGCGTTTTGCTAATTTGTGTTTGTGATCTCTGATTCAATTTCTTTGATTAAAATTTATTGAATGGATTCCTTTGCTTTTGGATCCCTTAGTTCCAAAATAGATCTCTTACTTTTAATTTTTTTTTATAATTTATTGAATTTATTCCTCTATTTTTCCTGATTTATGAAGTGACCTGATATGTAATTGTTACGACAAAGCAGCCTCAAATTCTACAGATGATCGAAAAGGGGACTTGGTATTTTGAAATAGGTATCGTTTGAAAAGTTTGCGCTTTTATTCTTCTTTGCTTCCTTGGGTAATTGTAGGCAGTCGAAATAATGTTAAGTAGCTTCCAATGAGTGACTATTCTTTGTCAAAGCACCTGCACTGAATTTGGCCTCTGTACATGTCTGCAATAAAAGACCTCCAACAGAATATTTATTCTTGCAATTTGATGATTAAGCTTTCAAGGTTCCATGGTTGTTTCAGATCATCCTTGAGCCATTTAACTAAATGTTCATAGTCCGCTTCAAAGATCAATCTACTATATCTATGTTGAATACATCAAATAATCCCTGTAATAGCGGGTTGAATTTCTGCTTAGTCTTTAGAACCAACTCCTAAATGTATGACAAAGACAAATATAAGATGACCTTTGTTGTCTCTAAGAGTACCTCCTTCTCTATTATGCCCAGATTGTCAATAACACTACTAGTTAGCAGGTTCATGTCCAAAAGAAGTGATTTTTTTCATTCGTTGGAAATTTATCTCTTAGTTCTTTCTAAAGAAGGAAAGGATGTTGAAAGGAACATTCTTACGCCACATCATATTGTTGGAAAGGAACTCGTTCTTTTTCTTTCTCACCAAGTTCCTAGCTGATGAGCAAGAGAATTGCCCATTACTGTTAGATTTCCAGATGGCCATGTCAGGGGTTTCCTTCAATATAGTTTATAGGAGTATTGAGAATTTTATGAATGAAACTTAGAGGATCATGGTTTCTTACTCTCACTGCATTCTAACAACCATTCCTGAAAAAATAAGAAAGAATGATGTTGTTCAGCAATGGAGGGTGTAGTTCCTGTTAAGACTATAGAATGGTAACCCATTCCAAAATCATATCATTATAATTAACTGTTTTATATTTGTGCATAAATTTTTCATCCTTTGGTGCAACTGATGGTCAATGGTGCAATCAAACTGACCAGAAGATTCTAAAGCAAGTTCATGAGTTTATATCTTGATATTATTTTTTATACCCTTCGTTTAGATGCAAACCGCCACTGCAACTTAACGAATCATGAGAAACTGCATTCTGTTCTATCAATGGCTTCTTTGAAGGAACACTGCATCTTTACAATTTTCCTCTCAAAATCACGAACCCAAGTTGCTGCTTTCTTCACTCTCTACTTCTTCACCTTAACTCTCCTCATCTTCATCATTTTCTTCTCTTCTCCCTCAGTCGTCACCACTAAGATTCTTGCTTCTCGTCTGCACCCCCACTCATTTCATTTTTCTCATACCCATTTCGTACTAGCATCTGATACTCACAGTACGGTTCCAAATTTCCCAACAAAACCTTCTGATATTTTTTATGGTGAATGGATAAAGGATGATGATCTTCAACGGCTTTATGAATCGGATTCTTGTCCATTTATTGACAATCCTTTCAACAGTTTCGAGAATGGACGTCGTGATACAGAGTATCTCAGGCTTAGATGGAAGCCACATCGTTGTGACATCCCAAGATTTGATGGGTTGAAAATTCTCAACATGTTGAGAGGGAAAAGATTGGCTTTTGTTGGGGATTCTTTGAACAGGAATATGTGGGAGTCTCTGGATTGTGCCTTGTGAAACTCACTCATAACAACAGAGTGAATGAAGTTTCTGGCCATCGTCACTTCAGAAGTCAAGGATTTTTTTCCTTCAAATTTAAGGTTTAATGAATTATAATACCAGTAGTAATTATTTCAACATTTCTTGAATGATACAATTCAAAGATTTGTTTTGTTTGTGTTGGATTTCAAATGCTCAATTGATTTCATAATATCACCATTTCTAGTTCAAGAATGGATGTTCTGGGATAAAGCTGGAGCACGCCGAGAAACTCTATGGCTAGATACAATCCATGGCTCTCTTACTAAGTATTATGATGCTGACATTTTCATCTTCAACACTGGCCATTGGTGGACTCACCAGAAAACTCAGAAAGTGTGAGACTATATCAATTTTGTGTTGTTGACTTTGTTCTTTTTTTTTTTTTTTTTAAAAAAAAAAGATTTTTTCCTTTTTTAAAAAATTCCCTGTTTAGGAATAACTACTTTCAAGAAGGGAATCACGTGTATAGCAGATTGGAAGTGGCAAATGCATATACTAAGGCATTGAAGACATGAGCGCATTGGGTTGATACAACTATCAACAGCACAAGAACTAGGGTGTTTTTTTAGGGGATATTCAGCTTCTCATTTCAAGTATAACCTCTCTTAAATCTTGCACAAACATTTCAGTTTTTTGTAGATAGTCTAATGATGCATATTTCCCCTCTTCTGTAGACGTGATCAATGGAATTCAGGAGGAAACTGCGATGGGGAGACAAAATCGATAATAAACGAGACTCAATTGGGTCCATATCCATGGATGATGAGAGTTCTTGAATCTGTCATATAAGAAATGAAAACAACAGTTGTTTATCTCAACATTACTAAGATGACAGACTATAAAAAAGGAGGACACCCTTCAATATTCAGAGAGGCAAAATCAAAGAGGATGCCGAAAATGTTCCAAGATTGCAGCCATTCGTGCCTTCCTGGTGTACCAGATTATTAGAATCAGCTACTTTATGCAACTTTGCTTGAATAACAAAGAAAGTTTTCCCACCCCAAATAGGCCATCATTCTCTCTGGCCTTTTTCTTAAGGTCTTGTAATGTGTAAATATGATCAAATGCACCTTTTTTTCTTTAAAATTTAGTTTCAGGTGATTAGGGAAATCAGGTCAATGCTCGTTTGTGATGTTTTTATCCATTACATTTTACCTTTTGACACATTTATTTTAATATTTCAGGTCCAACAATTTGATGTTCGAAGTTTTGGCAATGGAAGATTTCAATATTATGAATAATTGTGAGAATTCTATGAAGACATTATTTTTTGTTGATAAGTTACATAAATGATATAACTTTATTTTTTTAAGTTGTGATATTATAGTTGTTGGGAATAATACTTTGTGTTGGTGGTTTAGATTTTATGGGGTTACATTTTATTCTATGAATTAATATTATACATTTTTTTTAGCATTTGAAAATTTTTGTTGCTATGGAAACAGTCGCGCTATGTTTTTAAACATAGGGGTCAAGCTGCGTACATCCGATCCCCCTTACCCCGCAATAGGCGGGAGCCTTTTGAGGCAGTGGGGTAATGTTGTTGAAAATTTTTGTTGCTTGTAATAGGGTCCATTTGATAATAATTTTGTTGGGGATTACCAAACTCTATAATTGCAACAAAACTTTTGTTGGTAAAGATACTAAGTTTTAGTGGCAATTTGATTAAAGTTATTGGCTATAAATAAAAATGGATGCTATATAAGCATAATAAAGCGTTTCATATTTGATTTACCAACTATTTTAGTTGCCACTAAAACCAATGCATTTTAGTAGCAATTTAATTGAGTTTATTGGCTATAAAAATAGACACTATATAAGTGTAACTAACTTTTCTGGATTTGATTTAGTAGTCGTCTTAATTGTTGCGATTAATTGGCACTAAAATAAATTTGTTTTAGCGACAATTTAGTCAGATTTACTGACTAAAAAAATGGATGCTACATGAGCACAACTAACCACTTTGAATTGGATTTAGTAGCCATCTTAATTGCCACAACCAATTGCCATAAAATCAAATGAATTTTAGCGGCAATTGGGCTTACTTTTACCCACACTTGTTTAAATGGCCACGAAATCCTTTGGCGACCCCCAAAACAGCGGCATAGTTCAATGGTTGGTAAAAGCTAGAACGACCATTATTAATAGCCGCTAATGCAAATTTTAAATCCTCTTCCAAGAATTGATGATTTGTTTGACCAATTGCGAGGGGCTAGCCATTTTTCTAAGATTGATCTTCTGTCCGGATATCATCAAGTGAAGGAGAGAGTGTGATATTCCCAAGATGACCTTTCGGACTAGATATGTGCATTATGAGTTTGCTGTGATGTCTTTTGGGTTGACCAATGCACCGGCCATCTTCATGGACCTAAAACCTTACCTTGACTCCTTTGTTGTAGTCTTCATTGATGATATTTTGATCTATTCACATAGTAGGGAGGAGCATATGGGTCATTAGAGGGTTGTGTAGCAAATATTGAGGGAGGAGAAATTGTATGCCAAGTATGGAAAGTGTGAATTTTTGTTGAAGGAGGTTGCATTCTTGGGTCATGTGGTGTCGGGGGATGGTATTAAAGTGGACCCTAAGAGGACCAATCTATTAGAAATTAGCCTAGACCATTGACCCCATAGGATATTAGGAGCATCTTTGGCCTAGCAGGTTATTATAGAAGGTTTGTGAATGGGTTCTCCTCCATTGCTTCCCCTATGACAAAATTGACTCAAAAGAAGGTTAAGTTTGTGTGGACCGATGAGTGTGAGAGGAGCTTCCAAACATTGAAAGATAAGCTTGTGTCCGCTCCTATATTGTCACTACCGGATGGGCTTGAGGGGTTTGTGGTGTATTATGATGCTTCCCGGTTTGGTTTGGGCCGTGCTTTGATGCAAAATGGTAAGGTCATAGCTTATGCTTCTAGACAACTCAAGATACATGAAAGGAACAACCCTAACCATGATCTAGAGTTAGCCGCCATTGTGTTTGCATTAAAGATTTGGCATCACTACTTGTATGGGGTGCATGCTGATGTGTTCATCGATCATAAGAGCCTCTAATTGTCTCCACTCAAAAAGATCTCAACTTGAGGCAAAAAAGATAGTTAGAACTTCTTAAAGACTATGATATGAGTGTGTATTATTTTTCGGGTAAGGCAAATGTTGTGGCGGATGCTTTGAGAAGGGTCTATGGGTAGCCAAGCTCATGTTGATAGTGGTGATTAGGAAATGGCTACGGAGGTGCATCAATTGGCTAGATCAAGGGTTAGGTTGGAAGAGGTTGGTGATAATGGTGTTGTTGTTGTTGTTGATGGGTCTAAGTCTTCTTTGGTTGAAGAGGGTAATAGCAAAACAAGATCTTGACTCCTCCTTACTTGAATTGAAGGCCTTGGTGATAGAGTGCAAAGTAGAGGTTTTCTCCCAAGGGGAGATGGTGCCCTTAGGTACCAAGGTAGGGTTTCTGTGCCTTGTGTTGATGGTTTGAGGGAGAAAATCCTTAATGAGGCCCATAATTCTTCTTATTTTATCCATCCTGGTTCCACCAAAATATATAAAGACTTGAGGGACGTGTATTGGTAGGGAGGCATAAAGAGCGACATTGCCAAATTCGTTTTCAATTGCCATAGTTATCAACAAGTCAATGCCGAATATCAAAAGTTGGGTGGTCTAACCCAAGACATTGAGGTTCCTACTTGGAAGTGGGAAGAGATAAATATGGATTTTGTGGTTGGGTTGCCCAAGATTAGAAAGGGTTTTGATTCCATTTGGGTTGTGGTTGATAGGATGATGAAATCGACTTATTTTCTACCGTTTAAGACCACATATGGGGGTTGAAGATTATGCAAGGTTATACATTCATGACTTTGTGAGGTTGCATGGGGTTCCTTTGTCCATCATATGAGATCATGGGGCACAACTTACTTCACATTTTTGGAGATTTTTCCAAAGGGGTCTTGGTACTAGAGTTAAGCATTCTACAACCTTCCACCCTCAAACGGATTGCCAAGACGAGAGGAAAATCCAAACCCTTAAGGATATGCTTAAAGCATGTGTGTTAGAGCTTAAAGGTAGTTGGGATGAACCTCCATTGATTGAGTTTGCCTACAACAATAGCTACAATTCTAGCATCGACATGACTCTATTTGAGGCTCTTTATGGTAGACGTTGTGGATGACCAATTGGGTGGTTTGAGGTTGGTGAGATAGCTTTGTTGGGACCAGATCTGGTTATGGAGGCTCTTGAGAAGGTTAGGGTAATTAGAGAAAGGTTAAAGATGGTACAAAGTTGCCAAAAGTCCTTTGCCGATGTAAGGAGAAGGGATCCTGAATTCCAAGTTGATGATTGAGTTTATTTAAAGGTGTCACCCATGAAGGGTGTGGTCCATTTTGGTAAGAAGGGCAAGTTGATCCCAAGGTTTGTTGGTCCTTATGAGGTCATAAGAAGAGTTGGCAAGGTAGCTTGCGAGTTAAGGTTGCCTAGTGAGATGAAATTGGTTTATCTGGTGTTTCATGTCTCTATGTTGAGGAAATGTGTGTGTCATCCTAATGCTATTGTGCCTCTTGATATTGTGGGGGTTGTTGAGGATAACTTGACTTCTGAGGAGGTTCCGGTTCGGATTTTGATAGGAAAGGGAAGAAATTGAGGAACAAGGAGGTGGCATCCGTTAAGGTACTTTGGAGGAACCAACAAGTCAAAAGTGCTACATTGGAGGCCGAAACTGACATGCAAAAGTGGTACCCTATCTTTTCCACTCCATTCAAGCCTAATGTACTAATTCTAAGTCCCTTATATGATTTCAAGTCTCATCTTTCAGCCCATATGTCATTCATATGTATTCATGTTTAAGTTGGCAAATTTATGATGATTTTACACTTATGTTAAGATTTTGAAAATGATATTTAAATGTAATGTTGCCTTCTTGTTGGGGCTGATTTGTTTATGATTACTCTTGTCTAGTACGTCTTTATTACATTTGGGGATGAATGTTCCAAAGGGGGAGATATTGAAATGACCCCGAAAAGTGCCTGAAAATGTGCCTAGGAAGTGCCCGAAATCATAATTTCCATATAACTCAAAATCCATGCATGATATCAAAAATCCGACTTCATATTTTTGCTCAGGGGGTCAAAATTAGGGGAAAAGGATCTAACCCAGATTTTAGAAGAAGCGATTAGCAATTTTGATTTTCCAAATGTCAAATTCAGTGAGCTTTCCGCACCCCTGGTGTGACGCGCCAAGGGCACGCACTAGTATTAAATTCTACCAGTTTTCACTTCGGTCCAATACTTTTAAGTGTTGGACCTAAGTGTTCCCAAATGTGTATTTATCTATACTTAGTCATATTTCACCCTCATATCATCCTAAACATTCCCCATTACTCACTCAAATAATTGACCATATTTTCACTCCTAAAGTCAAGTTTCTAAACCTCTTTTGGATCTAAGGATTTCCTTCAAGGTTCTTCTTTAAGCTTCAAGCCTCCATTTTTAATCTTCACCAAGAGTCTCTCCAAAGCTAAGGTATATGGGTTTCTTTCATGGGTTCCTTTCACCCATGATACCCAAGCTCTCTTTACTCAAAAATTGCATGATTTGAAGTTGATTTATTCATCGGTCTTAACTATTATGAAAATCACTGCACACAATGCTGGGTCTATGATTTTGTGACTGTTTTACTATACTTGGAGCTATGAATCAAAGGTTTATCGTGAGGATTGGGGAAGGGCCTTGATTTATATTTTTGAGGCTGTTACCAAGTATCCATTGATGACTTTACACTGATTTTTCTAGCATGATTTCACTCTTAAATTGCATGGTTTTATACTAGAATTGTACACCCTCTAAGTATTTGATAAAATATCCGGTTATGGTTCTTTGAGGAGTTGAAGGTCCAAAGCATGAGATATGATATGAATGATGTTATGATGATGGAAAGAGCTTGTGCATATGATATATTCTATATAAATTGTTTCACTAGGCCATGCTCGATCCGGGGCTACTAAGAGCTAGGATAACCTAGTTGAGGGGTTAATATCTCAAACACAAAGGTGGTAGGTGAGATCATTACTAACCTAGTTGAGGGGTTTATACCTCACACACCAGGGTGATGGGTGAGATCATCATCAACCTACCAAGCGGTTTGTACTTTAGAAATCTAGCTTGGTCTCTTCTACACATATGATATCCTATATAAGCATGAGTTACTTATGCATGTGTTATTTAAGCTGAGAGCCATATGTCATTCATATGGTGTAGGAGCATGAGGGGTTTGTAGTGCTAGTATAAAACCATGCTATTCAAGAGTGAAATCATGCTAGAAAATTCAATATAAAACCTTCAATAGATACTTGGTAACATCCTCAAGCAATTTACATCAAAACCCTTCACCAAATCTTACAATAGACCTTGGTTTCATAATTCAAAACAACAAAACAGTCACAATTTCATGAGCTTCAACATAGTGTGTAGTGATTTTCATAATAAGATAGAGCCAATTGTAAATCAACTTTCAATCATGCAAATTAGAGTAAAAGGAAGCTTGGGTATCATGGGTGAAAGGAACACATGAAAGAAACCTACATACCTTAGCTTTGGAGATGAACTTGATGAAGATTGGAGATGGGGACTTGAAGCTTGAAAGGAAATCCTTAGATCTGGAGAGGGTTTTGAGACTTGTGTTTAGGAGATAAAATATTGGCTAAGTGTTTGAATGAGTATTAGGGAATGTGTAGAATGATATGATGGTAAAAAATGGTTATAGGTATTTTTATGTTTGGGGACACTTAGGTCCAAGACTTCAAATTCTTGGACTGCAAGAAAAACAACTAGACAGAAAATAATGCATGTCCACATCGCTGACAAGACGCAAAAAATGAATTCCTTCATCTGCATGCCCTTGGCGTGTCGCGCTAGGGGCGCGAAAATCTTTCTGGAAATCATCACTTTGAAGATCGAAATTGCTAATCGTTTGCTATAAAATCGGGATTAGATCCTTTTTCTCCTAATTTTGATCCACTGAACAAGAATATGAAGTCGAATGTTCGATATTGTGCTTGGATTTTGAGATATATGGAATTACAATTCTGGGCACTTCCGAGGCACATTTTTTTGGCATTTTTATGGGGTTGTTTGAATAGGGTTCAAGAGGGTTGAGGTCAAGTTCTTTCATATTGGATTGTTTATCTCCATTCCAGATATGTAAGGATAAACTAAAGTATGGAGTTGTTCTTTCATGTGCCCCCATTGATGGTAATAGAGGAGTAGATAGTCCAATGAGTCTACATTCATGTTTCTTGAATATTTATTTTGTAAAGTTATATATTATATGTATTTAATGTGTTGATGATCATCATAAACTTAATTTACTGAATTTATATTTTTACATGAGATATTGCATAAACCCTATATGATACTATATAAAAATTGCATGAATGAACCTATGGATTATGTCTAGAGCATTGACTTGATGAGCATATTGACTGTTATTGTGATGTGAGCATAATGATGAGTTAATAGAGATTTATGGTCCTATGGGTATTCAAAATTGAATTCTAGAGTTTTGTCTAATTGACTTCTTCTTAATGATGATCTGAGTCCTTGAGTTCTTAAATGAGAATTGAGTTAATTTAGATGAGTTAAAGTCCCTGAAAATAATAAAGGACTTTAGAGTTTGAGTTAATGAGATGAAGAGTGCCTCTATGAGGCTAATTGAGACAATCGATTGAGATGAGGAGGTGCCTTATGAGCATTGTGTCTTAAAATGAGTATCAAGCACCAAAATGGGTAAGAGTGAGTCCCACTCACACTCATTAACTATGTCGCCAAGCGTAGGTGACGATTGAACCATTACTTTAGATGGTCCTCTCTTGAGGTAAAGTCCTTGAAAGCAATAGAGGACTTTAGAGGTTAGTCCCTTGTGGATCATATGTGTTCCTTACCTGGAAAGTACGAAATGAATGTGGCAACATCAATATGATTATTGTACAATCACTGGCTCATAAGTGATTGTTGTCAGATAAGAGAAACTCCCAGAAAATTCCCACATTGAGTACTCTGAGTTGAGTTGAGTTGAATTGAGTTGATTGATGAGGTTTGATTGGTTGATGAGTCACTTGTCTACTATTTATTTTTGCTTTAGATAGACATTTGACATTCTGATTTAGTATCTTCTAAGTTTATGTTATTTCTATATTATTCTACCTGTTTCTATTTCATTCAACCATTTTACATACTCGTACATTCCACGTGCAGACGTTCCATTGGGACTGCTATAACACCCCATGAAATTAGTGAATTACCCATACAAAAGAATCCTGCACATATCGCATCTTCCCAAGCTTCAATGGAAAATTTGAGATGGAATTTGCGATCAACCCGAAAAATTAAGTGGGAAAATGGCCTCGACCCGATTTTAGAGCATCCGAGATGGAAAAAACATTTTTCTAATTAAATTTGAAACAGTGAGAGTGCGCACCCAGGGCGTGACGAGCTTGTGGCATGGACTCAAACTTTTTTTTTCATTTTTCGACATGATATTGGAAAATTGAAATTTTGCGAAAAACACATATCCGCGCTCCTGGCGCGACACAGACAAGTTGTTATGAAGTGGAAAATTTAATTTTTATTACAGGAAGGGCCTTTTGGTCATTTTCCAACCTATCCTATGTCCCAAAAATGTGTTTAAGGTTCATTTATATCAGATAAAGAGTTTCAAAAATCCATTTTTCTTAACTTCTAAACGAGGGTTCTTGAAGGAGAAAGAAGAGAAAGCTTGAAGATTCCTATGTTCGGGTCCAATTCCTTGAAGAAGCCTAAGAAAATCCTGACCCAGGTATATAAGGCTACCCAAAGAATGAGATTGTTCTCCTATGTTCCCCCTTTGATTGTAGAAAGTTAATAGTTGAAGGTCATGAGTTCTGTTCGCAAGATTCTTGAATGGTTTTCTGAAAACTATTTTACATTACATATCTGAAAGAGATAAATGTTGACTAATCTCATCATAACATGAATTATTTGCTTAAATGATTTATTTGAATGATTATATACCCTACATGATTACTTTAATAAAAATTACAAGAACTAACTTAGGGGTTGATGTCTAGAGCCTTGACCATATGGGTGTGCTTGCTTGTTGTGGTGCAGGTCCTGAGTTGAATGTGTTAATGATTGATGTTGATGAGATTGATATCCTTAGAGTCTTAAAGAGGTTGAATTTAATCTTAAAGAATGTTCCTAACTCCTTGAGTTGATAAATGATGAGATGATTTGATGTTCCTTGTCCAAAAGAGACTGAGAGATGAGAAATCTTTATGTGTAATAGCTTGTGAGCATGTTAACTCTTGGGAGGAGTATTCAACAGCGAAATGAGTAAGAGTGATTCCCTCGTACTCATTAACTACGTGGCCAGCATAGGAGAGGATTGGATCATGAAAAATGAATGTTTCTTTAGTCCCAATAGAGGATGTGATAGATTTGTGGATCCACTGATAGACACGTCCTCTACCCCGAGAAGGTATTGGACGGATGTGGCAATGACATCGCTTTTGTTAAATCCACCAGCTCATAGGTGATGGTTATCTGCAAGAGAAACTCTCAGATAGGTTTATCTTGATAATCCTCTAATGTGGATGTGATTGTATGAGTCTTGATTGATGTTGATGTGATATTGTCCTACTCCTTATCCTGAGCTGAGATGAGTATATGATGAATTGATGTTACTCCATGTTATTATTCCTATATTATTTATTTTTAGACCATTTACATATCGTACATACCGTGTACTAATGCTATTTGGCACTGCATCATTTCATGATGCAGATTCAGTAGACAGAGGAATTCAACAAGCGATTTATTGAGGTTTATAGACTTCTAGCTTCAGAGACTTGGTGAGTCCTTTCCTGTATTTGGAAGATTCCTTTTATATCATTTTCGTCTGTTTTGAATTGTTCTAAGTTTACGGTATCCATGGCCTGTTACGGTACCTCCATAGATAGTAGGAATAAAGGCTTTATAGACATAGAGAGATGATGGATTGATGTTGGGGCATTTCCCCCTTTCTAAATTAAATTGTCATAATTCTATCTTATGGTATGGATGGTAATGACTAGTCTTGTGGCCTGTAACCCTTAATCTTGATGTAGATGTGATAAGGTAGAGTTGCCCACTGTGATTGGTTATTAATTTCAATATCTTTTGCTAATTCATTGATTTAACGAATATGATGAGGCCAGCTGGTTCACTTAGGGACTAGCAATAGTCTTTGAGGGATAGTTTTGCCCAGGGTACCATCTCAGGGCATGAAAAACTTGGTATCAAAGCCCACAGTTCAAGTGTCCTAGGGAGTCTATGAATCCATGTCTAGTAGAGTCTTATTTATGAGTGTATTGTGCACCTCACTTCATAAATAGGAGGCTATAGGACATTGAAAAGTGTTACCCTTCTTCTATGATCTAAGTTCGTGCGATAAAATTTAATTTTGTGAAAACCTTGTTCTAATTCGTGTATTACACATTTGCAAAATATCCCTCCAAAAATGAACTGCTGCTCAAAGAGATGCCTCAGCCCCAACTGCTGAGAACTCTTCCTAACCAGAGGTCGCTAGCCAGACAGGGACAAGGAGACAGGGTCGACCAGCCAAAACTCCTGAGGTCTTATAGGCGTCCCCTTCACAGTCATAGCCAGCCCTCACCTTAGAGGTAGAGTTTAAGGAGCCATTACCATGCTTACTCAGCTAGTGGCCTCCCCAGGATAAAAGTCGAGGTCCTCAAGCTCCTAGTTACAACTCACGGGAGTCCACGGCTACAATTAGGATCAAAGACTTTTTACGGATGAACACTCCAATGTATATCGGGTCAAAGGTTGAGGAGGACCTACAGAACTTCATCGATGAGATGTGGATGGTTTTGAACACCATGCATGCTAATGAGATTGATGGAGTTGAGCTTGCCTCCTACCAACTGAAAGATATTGCAAATGTCTGGTACAATCAATGGGAGGACAACAGAGGTGAAGATGCTAAACCTGCGGAGTGGGATAAGTTTGAGGTTGCTTCCCTTGACCCCTTCTTTCCCCAAGAGTTGGGGAAGGCGAAGGTTGATGAACTCGCAAACTGGGATGACCTTTAAGGAGTATAGTCTCAAGTTTATTAAGCTATCCAGATATACTCCTGAGATGGTCTAATACATGAGGGAAAGGATGAGGAAGTTTGTTTTTGGTTTGGGCAGGCATGTGAAGAAGGAATGCAATGCGACGTTGTTTATCCCAGGTATGGTAATTTTCTAGGATTATGGTGTATGCCCAGTAAATTGAGGAAGATAAAAAGAGAGATAGAGAAGAGGAAATGAGCAAGAAAGAAAACCCAGCAAGGCATGATCCTAGCTAGTAAAGACAGAATAAGGGTGATAAATCCTACTTTGAAAAGGGGTCTTCTCATTATGCACCTTCTACAATGAGTGCACTTGTCCAATAAAATAGGTATGATCAGTAGTCTTATGGTTACCAGATTTTAGGGCCATGGGTTCCCAAGCTAAAGCTAGTGTGACTAAGGTACGAAGGGAAAACTGCCTTATGACAAGTGTGGTAAACTCCATCTAGGTGAGTGCCACATGGGCAAAGATGTTTGTTACTCATGTGGGAAGACTGGTCACTCCCAGTATGAGTGCTTGAAAGGAGATGAGGTAAATAAATCAATAGAGCATAGTCCTTTGCAGCACCTCCAGCTAGTCCTTTGTAGCACCTCCAGCTAGCAATCATTAAAGAGGTGCTACCACGGGTACAAGAGGCGAGCAAACCGTCTTTATTCCATGGGTAATCATCATGATTGGGAGGCAGCACCAGATGTTGGTACGGGTATGTTTGGAGTCTTTGCTTTTGATTTTTATATGTTGCTTGACCTGGGTTCCACTCTGTCATTTTGAACTCCCTATGTGGCTAGTAGATTTGGGATCCTTCCAGAGTATTTTCTTGAACTCTTTTTTGTTTCCACTCTCACTGGTGAGTCCATCATAACTGAGAGGGTTTACAAGGATTGTGTAGTATGTATTTATCATAAAAATACCTTGGCTAACTTGGTAGAAATGGAGATGGTTCACTTTGACATGATCCTTAGTATGGATTGGCTTCATGCCTGTTATGCCTCCCTTGATTGTAGGATCGAGATTGTTAATTTTGAATTCCCTAATGAAACTATCTCGGAGTGGAAAGGGAGTTCTGTTGCACCTAGGGCAAGTTTATCTCCTAACTTAGAGCCAGAGAGCTAATCTCTAAAGGGTGTATCTATGACCTCGTAAGAGTTAAATCTGATGATGTTGAGTCACCCACTCTAGAGTCGGTCCCAATTGTAAATAAGTACCCTAAAGTGTTTCCTGAAGATGCTTGGAGTCCCTCCTGATAGGAGATGAACTTTGGGATTGATGTTCTCCCCGATACCCAACCTATCTCAATCCCACCTTATAGGATATCCCCCGCTTATTGAAAGAATTGAAAGAGCAATTTGAAGCCTTTCTAGAAAAAGGTTTCATAAGAACTAGTGTTCTTCTTGGGGTGCTCTTATCCTATTCGTGCATAACAAAGATGGGTCTCTCAGAATGTGTATAGACTACCCGCAACTGAACAAGGCCATAATAAAGAATAAGTATCCTCTCCCCAGGATATATGACCTGTTTGACCAACTCCAGGGTGTTTCTTATTTCTCCAAGATAGACCTTGGATCGGGTTACTGTCAATTAAAAGTGAGGGAATGTGATATTCCAAAGATTGTCTTCAGGATAAGGTATGGTCATTTTGAGTTCTTGGTCATGTCCATAGGGTTGACTAATGCAGCTGCAACTTTTATGGACTTGATGAACAGAGTATTTAGACCATATCTTGACATGTTCATGATTGTATTTATTGATGGTATCCTAGTATATTCTAAGGATGAAGAAGAGCATGCTAATTATCTTAGAGTGGTTTTTTAAACCCTCAAAGACCATGAATTGTATGCAAAGATTTTGAAGTGTGAATTATGGCTCAAGTCGGTTGCCTTCCTAGGTCATGTTGTCTCAGGAGATGGTATTTGAGTGGATGCCTAGAAGATTGAAGCGATTAAGAACTGGCCCAGACCAACCTCCCCCACTGATATATAGAGTTTCTTGGGGTTGGCAGGCTACTATCGTAGATTTGTTGAGGAGTTTTCTTCCTTGTCTACACCATTGACCAAGCTAACTCAGAAAAAGATCAAGTTTCAGCGGTTCGACGAATGTAAGAAAAGTTTTCAACTTATTGACTGCAGCACCAGTTTTGACCTTGCCAGATGGGATGGAGGACTTTCTAATATATTGTGATGCATCAATAGTTGGACTAATTTGTGTACTGATGCTGAGAGGGAAGGTGATAGCCTATGCTTCTAGAGAAATTAAGATCCATGAGAAGAAATATTAGACTCATGATCTTGAGTTCGCAGTAGTGGTGTTTGTGCTTATGATTTGACACCACTACTTATATGGAGTTCATGTGGACGTGTTCACTGACCACAAGAGGTTACAATACATCTTTAGTCAGAAAGAGCTCAACCTGCGACAAAAGAGATGGCTGGAGTTGCTCAAAGATTATGACATGAGCATTCTCTACAACCCAGGTAAGGCTAACATTGTTGCTGATACTTTTAGCAGGTTGTCTATGGGTAGCACTGCATATGTGGAGGAAGGGAAGAAAGATTTATTTAAGGAAGTGCACAAGTTTGCCCGATTGGGAGTACAACTTGAGGAGAATAATGAAGGTGGGGTTAAT
The DNA here is from genome assembly GCA_025774065.1 of Solanum ossicruentum. Taxonomy (NCBI): domain Eukaryota; kingdom Viridiplantae; phylum Streptophyta; class Magnoliopsida; order Solanales; family Solanaceae; genus Solanum; species Solanum ossicruentum. The sequence goes on along the minus strand of JAOTQR010062578.1, from coordinate 26,890 downwards.
GTTCAGAATGGGTCTGTTTCATCCCTAGTGTCAATGGTAAGGCAAAGCAAGACCAGGACCCTATCTTGTTTCAATAGCAAGAAGCTATTCACAAGTAAAAAGTGATGGTTTTCTTAAAAAGGGATATGGGTGTTGAGATACTAGGGTAGATTGTGTGTGTCGGATGTTGATGGTGTTTGAGAAAGAATCATGGACGATTCTTATAGCTCCAGATATTCTATCTATCCTGTCTCCACCAAGATATACTACGATTTGAGAGAAGTCTATTGGTGGAACAGAATGAAGAAGGACATTGCTGAATTTGTCTCTAACTGTCCAAATTATCAACATTTCAAGGTTGAACATCAGAGGCCTTGTAGGTTAGCTCAGAACTTTGAAATTCCAGAGTTGAAGTCGGAGATGATCAAAATGGAATTCATTACAAGTTTTCTAAGGTCCCGAAAGCAACATTACTCAATATGGGTGATCATGGATAGGATGACTAAATGAACCCACATCTTGGTAGTCAAGACAACCAATACGGCTGAGGAATATGCCTGGTTATACATTTGTGAGATTGTGAGGTTGCATGGAGTTCCCTTGTCTATCATCTCGGATAGATGAGTTCAATTCACCTCCCAAATTTTGAGATCTTTTCAAAAGGGATTGGGTACAAAGGTAAATTTAAGTAGAACCTTCCACTCTCAGACAGATTGAAGACAGAGCGCACCATTCAAACATTGGAGGATATGTTAAGGGATTGAATTCTCAACTATAAGGGAAATTGGGATGACCACTTGACATTAATCAAATTTTCTTACAACAATAGTTATCATGCAAGTATCTAGATGTCCCCTTATGTAGCTTTGTGTGGGAGGAGGTGTAGGTCACCGATTTGGTGGTTTGAGGTTGGTGAAACTGAATTGATTGGACCTAATCCTGTCTACTAGTCCATAGAGAAGGTGAAGGTTATTAGAGAAAGTTTAAAGATTGCACAAAGTCGCCAAAAGTCTTACACTGGTGTTAGGAGAAGAGACTTAGAATTTAAGGTGGATCATTAGGTGTACTTGAAGGTGTCACCTATGAAGGGAGCCATGAGGTTTGGGAAGAAAGGAAAGTTGAGTCCTTGCTATATTGGTCCCTACCAGATTGTGAGGAGGATTGTAAAGGTTGCGTACGAGTTGGAATTACCTTCTGAGCTAGAGGGGATTTATCCGATGTTCCACATTTCGATGCTGAAGAAGTGTTTGGAAGATCTTGCTTTGGAAATCCCTATTGAGAGTACTAGAGTAAAAGATAGCTTATCCTATAAGGAGATTGCAGTCCTAATCCTTGATCTTCTAGTTCGTAAGCTGAGGAATAAAGAGATAGCCTTCGTCAAAGTCCTATGGAGGAACCAACTTGTTGAGGAATCTATGTGGTAATCTGAGGAAGCTATGAAGATCAAATACCCACACCTATTCATGTCAAATGATGATGATGCCAAAGGTAATGTCCTTATCCTTAACATAATTGAAGTTCCCACTCTTGAATTGATATGGCTATTCTATTCTTGAGTCTAATGTATTGATTATAGAGGGTGACATATTGTTGAGAGTTTGAGACTTTCGAGTGACTATCGAGATGAGTCTTGAGTCTACCCATGCCTTAATCCAACCTTTACTCATTATTCGAGGATGAATAATCCCAAGGGGGAGATAATGTAACACCCCACGAAATTACTGAATTACCCCTAGAAAAGAATCGTGCGATACTATCCTACTCCTTGTACTAAGCTAAGATGAGTACCTGATGAGTTGATGTTATTCCATATTATTCTGTCTACACTATTTACTTTTAGCCCATTTACATACTGTATATCCCACATACTAATGCTATTTGGCACTGCATCGTTTCATGATGCAGATTCAGTAGATATAGGACTTCAGCTGGCAATTCGTTGAGGTTCAGAGACTTGGTGAGTCCTTCCCTGCATTTGGAGGATACCATTTATTTCATTTTCGTATGTTTCGAGTCATCCTAAGTTTGTGATAGCCATGGCCTGTCATGGTACCTCCTTAGATGGTAGGAATAGAGGCTTCATAGACATAGAGAGATGATGGATTAATGTTGGAGTCCTTTCCCCTTTCTAAATCAAATTTTCATAATTCTATCTTATGTATAGACGATAATGACTAGTGTTGTGGCCTATGCCCCTTATTCTTGATGTAGATGTAATGAGATAGAGTTGCCCACTGTAATTGGTTGTCAATTTTGATGTATTCCACTAATTCATTGATTGAAGGAATGTGATGAGGCCAGGTGACTTGCTTGGGGACTAGCAATAGTCTTTGAATACCAGTTACGCGCGGGTTATCCTCCCGGGGCATGACAACTGTATCTTTTTATGATGCAAAAGTAGGTATCAAAGATCATAACACTACAACATTTAACCCATACTTGAATAAAATAAATGAGTCACAACAAAATGATTACAAGATTAAGTAATGTAGGAAATCAAGCTTCCTAAACTAATGACTTCGCAGAAACCTCCCGAGGTTTATTTCCTTAAGTCTTCGAGTTGCCCCTAGCTTGAAGACTGCACCATACTTCAATTTATAAATCACTGAACTAATTAATACATCATAGTTCAAGAAATTCAAGATTTTCTAAATCTAAGACTCAATGACTAACAGATGTTCCAAAAAATATTTCCTCACTAACACAACACTTTACTTGCTAAATTGCTCTTTGTTTGCTTGAAGAGTGGCATCTTGCACGATCTCAACTTGCTTATTTAAGCATCCTTCTTTGGTTGAGTTTTACTCTGCTTAGAAATCTTCCTTAGTTATGAGGCTATAGACTTTGAGTTCTTCTTTGATTAGAACTCTTTTTGACTTTCAACTATTGTCTCACACAAATGTTTTGATTGCACTACGCTTCTTCATTGGTTATGATGAGGATATGATTAAAAGCTTATCCAATCCGCAACTTTACTTTCTTAACCGAACATCACTTCTATGTTATATCTTTTAAGACTCTGCTTGTAAGAACCATATCATCTTACATGTTTCATCGTCCTTTGTCTATCATCAAAACATCAGCAACTCAACAAGAGATGGCATAGACTTTAAGCTTTAGGATCTTAAAGCTTTTAAAAATAAAATTTATCTATTGGATATATCATTGAACTTTAAACAATAATATAATTGTCACTAGCTATAGTACAGTTACTTAGCTAAGCATATAAGTTGATTAGACTGACTTATGTATTTTTGATTTACATAAAATGTATTTGGTAAATACAAAAATACTTATAAGTCAAAATTGTGATAAGATGATTATCTCGAACTTATGAATTTCAACTTATAAGTACTTTTAGGTTGATCATGTCTTTCACTATTTTTTAGTTTTAGGTTGATCATCTCTTTCCCTATTTTATCCTTAATATTTGTTTATATAATACTACCTTCCTAAAATAAAACACGTAACCTTTTTTACTTTGTATAAGTTGTTCCGTCATTTGTTTAAGGAACTAGTTTTGGTATATAATTTTGACATTTTTTAAAGATGTTTTAGTAGTAGAACACAAATCAATAGTTTCAATAAATGCTGTCGCAGGGAGTTTGCATGCAATTCAAGGAGATACTTATGCATTATTCCTTTTCTAATACAACTTATTCATATTTGTGAGAAAAATTTTCAATTTTTTAAATCATTCAAAGTGTAGATTTTTATCTTACAAAAGAATATAAATTAAGATAAATAAAGATGTTGACTATACATTTTAAGAAAATTTGACCTAGAAGTATATTAAAGGACATATATTTATTATTTTTCTATTTTTATCTTCGAGACTAATTAGGAAAATCTATTGATTCCAAACCAAATAGAAAGGAAAAATAATATATTAATTACCCAATAAATATAACCAACTTTCCTAAAACTTTTAGGAACAAAATTGATAGATATGGCATGAATTTAATAACTTGGTTTAGGTTCAAGGTACTTCTTTTATTATAAATAAACTTGTATACTTTCGTATATTTTTAATCTATAACATAGTAAATTCAAGATTCATTCACACATTTTTCCTTGCACGAGCCAAAAGCCCATTCTTTTGAGGGTGCAATTTTCTATTTTTGATTTGAGGAAAAAGAAATCAGATCCCACTTGTGAGATTCCACTAGATATGTTGTTATTGATTTGAGGAAAACGAAAATTGTGTCTGCAATCAACAATGCACCAATCAAATGGTAACGATTTTGAATTTCACTATAAGTATAAAATGATATTATTTACAGATTTGGGTATCTATGTGTCACGCCTAAAGTCCCATTAAAGAAGACTGACACCCGTTGCTGAGAAGGCTCGAGAGAACCAACCTGTACCCACGCACTTTCTACACATATTATAAGGTGTTTCCACATTCAACACGCATTGAAGAAGGTAGACAATAATAATAAGCCAAAAGAAAATACGAATGACTAGGCTATTGGAGCCACAATGTCTAAAGTACGAGACATAACTACACTTTACTTTACATTGTCTACACAGCCTCTTGATAAGGAAAAAAGGGGACAGACCTCACCACAACTAACTATACAATACAAAAATATAAGCTCTAGACACATACAAATCCCTGAAGCAACCTGGAGCTCAGTAACACTAACTGGATATCATGTATTCCTACTGGGGAGATCTACTAGTGCCTGTACCTATAACATGAAATGAAGGTCCCCAGTGAGGGAGTTCAATACAAGATAATGTACTGAATATGTAAGGAAGGAAATATTATATATGAAGTAAAAACTCAAATGAAATCATGCACTAGTGTAAAGATAAGAGACCACCTTTAGCAACACTATGGAATCATGTACTTTATGTCCTTTTTATTACTTTATCTTTCTTTACTGTATAATGTGTGCACAACACATAAGACAAATGACCAGCTGATTAGTGGTAAATCAATATCGAGATCAACCCATGCTAGGCTTTCCTTTCATGCTTAGATACCCCCCATAATGGGATCAACCCATGCTAGGTGAGTCTTCCACCCCTAGGGCTACCACCCATCAATAAGCAACTTACTTTATCTTTAAAATATTTTTGAGATGATTCTTTTGAGTGGTCATAATATTGGAGCTGTAGGACCTTAGATATATCATGTGACATGTAAGGAACTATACAAGACAATACCACAATGAAAAGAGTAGGTTATACAAATAATATAATACATAAGAGATTAAACAATTCATGAACATTATTTAGCAACAAAACCCCATATATCTTGATATCCAATTATGTATGCAGATTAGAAGCGACTATGTATGGGAGCATATGAACATTTGAAAGAGTGGAGACACGGTTGTTCATGCCAATGTAATACGAAATCAAGTAGCCTTACATACCTCATTGTACCTCCCTATTACCTCGAAATAACCATCCTATCCTCCAAATATTTATCTACAATAGGAAAGTGATATAACTAGTATTAGTAGCCAATAGATACATCTTAGCAGCCAAATCTCATAAAAACAACACATAGGCAACATGTGTGTTATTATAAACCCACACGTATTCTTTCAATCTTTCCGCCTCTAATCATAATTTCTAATACACATTCTCACATAAGTGTCATGTGCAACCTGTATTAGTGGTATAATAGTCTCATAATAGCCCACAAAGCACACACATAACAATTATACACAACAGGCATGTAGGCAATGTAACATTACATCCCTTCACTACATTTTGACGTCAACAATCCCAAACCTGTTCCAACTTTAACCCAATTGTTACCCCCATATTTATACATTAAAATAGTCCTAAAATAGTCCAAAAATAGTTCTCAAAATAGGTGGAGGAAGTTAGACCATAGTCCTAAATCAATTTGCCCACAATTTCTAATAATAACACATTTAGGATAACACATTAAAACTAGATTGTTTATGTAGAACAAAATAGTACAACGACCTTTCTACATCATTACAGATCTTAAACTCATTAAGAACACAAACCTTCCTCATACTCAATCCAACCATGAAGAGAAAAGATCCAAAATAAACAAGAAAAGTGTACAACAATCTTTGAAACACATGTTGTCCAAAATTTCGACACAAGTAATACCTACCTAGTTCTCTTGTTTTCCATGAAAAACCATACTAAATGATGATGTTCACGCTCCAATAAGAAAGCGGTCACTTTCAGCAATTAACCTAACTGAATGTTCGGATCTAATCCATAGTGAATACAGGGCTTCACTACAAGTGTTCACTATCAATTATTAAAAGTAGCTATAACTAAAGTCTCTAAATGTGGTGGGTGTGGGGTTGTGATTTAAGAACAGAAGAAAAATAAATACTATATTATTGCATGAGGAAATACTAAATTTTAGGGACAACTTAGGAATTGTGTTCCCTATGGTTCGTCGACTCAATTACCCTAGACAATATAACTGCAATTGGAACTTTGCATGCAGGACGGTAACTGAGGTTCTTCTAACCATCTTGTAATGGTGAAGGTCAAATTTTTGCATGGAGCTTGGTCGGCGACCATGATATGCCAACTAACCATTACCTATTGTCCTAGTCAACCTGCCCTTAATCAGGTTTTGTTGATTAAAGGAGAACACATCAATCGATCCTGTCATCTACTCTCCTTTTCCTATTTGTCATTACCTTGGTCGGGATCGTGATATTAGACAGGGTTTGGTGTTGGCCACTACCAAACAACAATCATAATGAAGGGAAATAGACAGTATATGCAAAACCCCAATCATATAAATGCAATAGATCTAGGTTAGCTCAAATCAACTACCCAGTGTTCCCACAACCCCAAGTTGTGGGTGCTTAGCTACTCTTGGCTAAGGCAAAACGAACAAATATGCAAATACAAGACATAGTTGAGAATTTTACCCAAAGTAATGAATAGTGGTAATACCACAAGTTGCAAACTATAAGCTTGATAGATTGAGAATGAATACAATGTATGATTTGCACTCCCCAAAAGTGGGTTTTCCAAGAGAAAATGAAAATCTATGCTAAAACCCTAAAATATACTTGAGGTAATATTGAAAGGCAATATTCAATGTTCAAGTGTGGGATTCTCCTCAAATAAACCCTAACATAAAGCATATATAGTAGTTACAATTTAAACACTAAAAATTACACAAAAAAGACAACTGGCAACCGCTACATCTCAAAGGTACGACTTGCAAGGTGACATATGAGTCATAATTGAGGTCTCGTATTAGGCACTTGGCATTTTGGACTTGACTGTGACAACTCACTGGCACGAGTCATTGCTTGAGCTACGACTCATATGCATTTCTTGTAGTTTAGGCTTTCAATTTTTGGTCAAAAATTTTGACTCTATATTTCTTGCTACGATTCCACCTATATGAGTCGTATTGTGACCTGCGACTCGTAGAGTGGCCTCGTAAGGCTGACCTCCACTTAGCAGATTTCTTATTTTGTTTTCTCTGTTTCTGGCTACGAGATCATCCTATGACTCGTTGCTTGGGCTATGACCCATAGGAGAGCTCGTATGTCTTGCACTTCAGCATTGTCTGCAATTTTTCTCCAAAATCATGCCAACCTATCATTTCTGCTATAACAACACAAAAACACAGAAAACCATAAAAATTCGCATTAAGAGCTCACAAAAGTCCTTGTTTTAGGCATCAAATATGTTGTATTTTGACAGCACATCAATGCCCTTATCTTAGAACTGTTGCTTGTCCTCAAGCGATGACTTAATCTAAGCAGAGAATGATAAATACACAGTAGTTATACTAATGTCATATACATCGACTACTCTAATTCAGGTACCTAACTTTCATTTTCAAAACAAGATTACAAAGCTACTAAGCAAAACAAAAATACAAAGATGTATTTGGCAACACAACTATGATAAGCTAAGGGGCATCAACCATCCATAATCATTGATATAATCATATGCTAATCAAGTAGTGCAAATTCTCTTACAGAAAAGAAGTACCTCTTACTCACTCAAAGAGCATTTAGAATTCAGGGACTGAGCAAGCATTCTCACTCTCTCAAATGAAATTCATGCAAAATGGCTAACACTATAGGCTTGCCTTTATACTCCATTTTTGGATTGGTGACAAAGTGGATTTGGATCACTTTAGGACTTAATGGCTTGTAACATAGGCTCATAGGGCTTTTATATGGTATTACCGGTATGTAGGCTCATAATGCTATTCTTGAACCATGTTTACCAACACTTTTACCTTCATAACCCAAACATTTTCACTAAATCTACCCTTATTCTCCAATTTCAAGATTTCCCTGGGTGCTTTCATTCTCCTTTTTTATTTCAGTTGTGCCTTATTTTTGGATTCATTTTTTCTATTTTCTTCATTCAAGGCACTTTTCTTTTCTTTTTCCTCACCCAGCTCATGACTTTTCATTTCTTTCTTTATTTCTTAACTAACCACCTCATTTTTATTACTTTACCATAACAAAGGCCACTCTCAACTTAGGCTTTTAGCCTGAGGTGAAGTATACAACATCTATTCCCTAAACCAGGACCACCATTTATAGCCACCCTCAACTTAGGCTTTCAGCCTCAATCAAGGTTCACATGCTCAAGGATAGACCAGGAAAAATATCATGGTATTTCATAAAATAAGGCTGAGCTAGCTAGGTGTCAAGAAAGAATGAGCGGATGAGAGGCTCAAACATTTGGAACAAAGGGTTCACTAACACATTTGGTAAGTAATTTAGGCAAGAGTGGGCTTACTAAAAGAACAAAGGCCTAAGATCACTTCTAAATCAACCACATCACCAAACCAATCTTAGAGTAACAAGGCAAGTCTTGAGTCCATACATGATACATGAATGCAACAAAAATAAGCTCACAACACACGTTACATTGCACATACAATCAAGTATAGACTCACAGTTCATGCTTCCATCCTCAACTTCCTTTTACATTATCAGAACAAATATCACCAGATAATCAAAATGCATGATTGCATCAACAACCAACAATCACAAAAATTTTGAGGGTACCTAAATTTTTCAAACCATTCAAAAAGCATTTAAGGACTATGTATACGCCAAATGACCATACTACTATGTATTTACACATTATCTACACCATCTAAACATATATTGGTTCAACAGAAATTAAACATCCATAAGAAAACCTTGGGATAAAAAATAGGGGAAGCTATGGACTCGAGGATACTCATATTTCACCTTAATCCATAACTTCTCACACCCTCCAAAATAGAATACTTTGTCCTCAAAGTAAAGACATGAACAAAAATCGAATAACGGTATATATATATACACATACACACACACACACAAAAACCAACATTAAAAACCAACATTTAAAACTAAACATCCAAAACAAAAGTGAAAAGAACATTAAAGATAAAACATTTAAACAAATCAAAATCAACATGACAAAAACGTTATCCAACAATAAGAACAAAGTATCCATAGATAGAAAATATGTGCTGGGGTAAAAAATAATCAAACACTTGGTGCTCAAGTACCTGGTTCTATCTGGTTGACAGCGTCCTGGGTCAAGACCTCCTTCTTTGTAGTCTGGGCTGCAGCTGCAAGTGAGCTACCTTCTCTATGGGTTGTTTGTTGTGCTCGCTCTCTCTGTATAACTGCCATGAGTATCAACTCCTGCACCATTTCCTATGGTATCGGATCCACCTCCAATATTGCTGGGTCATCAGGTCTAAGCCTCTTTTGGCTCATCTCTGGGCCATCCATTTCGAGGGGCCTCTTCTCGTAGGCATGCGGGCGGTCCGCTAACCAGTCAAAAACCTTATCATTCGCCGGTGCCACCTCCAAGAGTGCAACAGAGGCTTCAAACCTCTACAATAAGTCAACCTTAAGCTTGGCCAACTCCCCTGTCACTATGCTTATGTCAGAGGGCTGAGCACCCTCAAGCCTTCTCTAGACTCTCACCTTGAATGCATCTACTCGGGCATCCACCGCTCTAACTCTCTCATCAACTAAATTGCAGGAGAATGCCTTTGCCCTCTCCTCTGAGTCCCGAATCGTCTGGCTAACCCATGGTCTAACCTAAGATGCTAAAGCCTGTAGCCTGAGCTCCGTTATAGCCACCATACGCACCAGTACCTAAAAAGCAATAGCAGAAATAAGAGAATCAACCTGCATAATAGATGATGCTGGTGCAGGAGTACTAGAAGACAACATCGACTCAATCTCAATAGCTAGGGAAGGATCTGTAGCAACTTGAGTACTACTAATGGTGGATGGTGTCGGAGGATCAATAGGGAGTGGATATAGGATGGCCGGAGGAGCTGCTCGTGGTAGGGCCACCAAGTTCTCATCGGCCTTTATTAGTCTGGAATCCATAGTGTGTGTGGCCTCTATATTCTGGTCCTAATGGGGGTCGACACAAACACCTACTGCACTGAATAAATGGTGGATCAAAACAGGGAACGACAGTGAGGTGCTCATTCGGACGGACAACCCGTGAATTTGCTTAGAGATAATCTAGGCCCAATCTATCTCATAACTAGCATAATGTTGGCTAATAGCACGGAGCGCTCAAAGGGTGATCACATTATTCGTGAAGGTAGGCCAGACATGCCAATGGATAATCGACCACCAAAACACAGCTCGGAAGGAGAGCTGGGCTTTCACTATTGGATCATCGTGGTTTATGACCCATGTCGGCTCAAGCCCACCTCACAAATATGGCTAGCAATCCACTGCAACAACTCAATTTTGGCCCTGACATCCCTCTTCTTGTCAATGCGACCATCATAGTCTGTGGTGGATTGTGGCACTCTGTAGTTAAGCCTGACCTGAACCCGTTGGATCATCTCCTCTGAGATGTCAACTCTTCGACCCCTGATCGGAACCACGCGTATGCGAGGCTGCTTAATCTGTTTCTTTCTTTTAGGCAGACCTTGGCAAAGTGTCACAAGGTACGCTGCATGAACTCACAGACTAAGTAAGGGGCAAACTTGCCCAACTGCTGTATAGTCCATCGTAGTACGTGTCCTTCTAACTCAACACCTAACTCTGGTACCCTATCCAACCCAGAGTCATTCAACCTAGACTCCTCATGGAACTGTCTAACCGATTTTCCTTGTCCCTTTACCTCTAACCCTTGGTCATAAATCTCTTTCATTCCTGCAATGTACCATCTGGGGTCAGTCGGGGCCCGTGATTGTACTTCCTCCTGCTAAGCTTCTGACCCCTCCTCAGAATCTATCTCGGTGTGTGTAGGGGTCATCTGTGGTGAGTTGCTTTTGGACCCATCACTATCGCCCTCCTCTTCAGACTTGGAGGGACTCTCAACTTCTACAAGAGCCATAACAGTGCGACCTCTAGTTTGAGGCACATTTGCCCAGGGTCTGTGCTGACTCTGTGGACTTCCACAGAGCCTTTCGATTGTTCGATCTTAGAGGATTCATCAACCAATCTCAATTGAATGGTTTGGATTGCTCGTTTATCCTTTGGAGGCATTAGATCTGGAAACCAACCACACAACAACATGTGAGCTTCAAGATGTTTAACCAAGCAATGATCACATAACAAAGAACAAGAAATAAAACCACATAAATATTGAAATCAAAAGAAAAATTCACTGATATAATTGTAGGTCTGCATATGGCACAGGTATGACTTGTAGGGTGACCTACGAGTCGTACAATAGTCTTGTTGTGCCAAGGTTACTGAGAAAAATACAATCTGGAATCAGATACGAGGTGTAGTTACGACTCGTAGGGTGGCCTATGAATTGTAGTCCAGCCTCATACCTCATTTCAGAGACATTTTTTAAACCTCAGTCAGACTTACAAGACCCCCACTGTGAGTTGTAGTAGATGCTACGAATCGTAGGTAAGTCTTGTATGAGAAATATGAAGGAACCACAGGTGACTGATGCCTGCTAATAGGGGCCAGTATGTCTCACTAAGGATCCTACGAGTCATATGGAGGCCTCATAGCTGAAGACAGAAGGCGCCTGTACTGCCTCCAACATTCCACAAGAATCCACAAAAAACTCAAGAAAAACCAAGCATTGGCAATATCAGAGTAATACATCAAGTGTGGCATCCAATTAGACCACTACCATACAAGGTAATTAAAACAACCATCATCCCAAAGGTTGAAGACAATCCCACCTTACCTCCAAGTAAAACCCATAAGCAACATACCTCTAAACTCATACTTGTTATCAACACAACAACCTATTGAGATGCTTGGAGAATTCAAACACCTTCAATTAAGTCTAACAAGATGTGACATATTAAAACACAACCACATTTTCCAACATTCCATTCCGAAAATAATTTTCACAAGGATCAAAAAACAATTAAGCACCACACTCAAGTGAACATCACTTTCACAACTACAACCACCCACACAAGATTTTCGAACAAGGCTCAAATCATAAAAGAATTTTCAAAGCACTTAAACCCTAATTTTCATATCTAAACACAAGTATCATCACATGAGTATAACTACTCGTGATTAAAGCAAGCACACAATCAACTCAAGAATGAAAATCACCAAAATAGTCCATTAAAATTAATCACAAAGCTTACCAAATGGGATAAGAATCAAATCGATACAAAGTTAAAGGGAAAAAGATACTGAAACCCTAGAAAATGGTTTCCTTGCCAGGGTAATCGCCGGAAAGTAACGTGGCTAGCTAGGATTTTGATCGGAATAGTGAAAGATAGAGTGGGTTTGGAGATTTCTGTCGAATTAGGGCAAATGAATTGAGAATAAATTTTGACCCCTTTTATACTAAACCGAGTCAACATTTAGAAAGCTGTGTATCAGGGCTATGAGACCCCCACTACGAGTCATAGCATGTCCCATGACTCATAGGTCTTAATCTCACAACAGACCCAATACTTAGAAAAATTAAAATTCATACCTAGGCACTAAGAACCCCACTTATGACTCGTAGGAGACCCTACGAATCATAAGGTTGGCTCGTAGTGTGTGTGCCAACTTGTAATACAAACTATTTTCCTCTACAAGGCATGACTTTGAATCGTAGTGTTTACTACGGCTCACAGGCCTGCTCGTAGAGGTTGTCCAAATGCCATTTTTTCACATTTTTAGTTCTTAGATTCCACCTGTAGACCAAGTCTCAAAACATATCAATCTTCAACACATCACAACTGAATCAATGTCTTCCAAATTAAAAATAAACATGTCACCACAAGAAAAGTTCAAAAACCAAACAAACATGAAACAACTAAAATCCACCACATATGCTTGGGTTGCCTCCTAAGGAGTACCTTGTTTAACATCGTGCTTAGTCATTATCCATTATCAACAATAATCAAGAGACCAAACCTGACTCTTCAATTCATCTGGGTGTTCCATTGATAGGCAGATGTCGAACATGACCTCTACATTACTCACCCTAAACCGAAGCTGACCCGAATCCATATCCACTAAGGCTCTTTCGGCGGGCATAAATGGTCTTCCAGAAATAATGGGCACCTTGTAATCAACCTCACAATCAAGGATCACAAAGTCCATGGGAAAGATGAATTTAACAACTTTAACAAGCATATCCAGAAGTATTCCTTCCAGCTTTTTGATCATTCAATCTGCCATAAGCAATCGCATTCTTGTTGGAGTAGGGGTGCCAAGAAAAATCTTTTTAAAGATGGAAAGAGACATTAGATTGATAGTAGCTCCTAAGTCACACAATGCTCTTACGAATTCAACATTACTAATGGTGTAAGGGATGGTGAATGCACTGGGGTTCTCAAATTTGTTAACAAGGCATTTGGTCATGATCATACTATATTATTGGAGCTCCTATGAGAACTCTTGAGTCAAAGTGCATTTCTTTGTCACCAAATCCTTCATATATTTGGCATATGCATGCATCTTCTCTAAGGCTTCTAGAAGGGAATGGTGATGGATAGTTGCTTCAACATCAAGAAGAAGTATTTCAATTTTCCCTCCTCTTCCTTTTTCTTTAACCTTTGAGGGAAAGGAGGAGGAGGAGGCTTTGGGATTGACTTAACTTTTCCGTGATCCCTCACTACTTCATTTTTGCATCCCAACATTTTCCAGACCTTCTCTATCAAACATAGCTTCACCACTAATACCCTTCTCATAAACTTCATCCACAATAACCGACATAGTGGGATCTATGGTGGTTTTGCCACTCCTAGTCATGACTTCCATACAATGCCCTTCGTTTTTAGGATTTTGAGCCGTGTTTGGTTCAATTGAGAAGAAACTTGCCCAAATTGTTGTTCCAATTGCTTAATCTCCACAAAGTGACTCTATTTTTTGGTTAATACTTGAAATGTTTGCCTTCATTCCCTTCAAGGTCTCATCTTGGTGATCTTCTCTCTTCGACAACTTGTCAAGCATCTCTTCAAGTCTCAAAGTGCTTGGCATGACATCAAGGTTGTGGGGCAGCACATATGGACCATTCCTATAACCATCTCTTCTACCCTATTCGACATTCGACACTCTCTCTCTTTCATAGTAACCACCTCGGTTATCTCTGTATACACCATCATAGTTGTAGTTCTAACCTTGATTCCTGGAACCTTGCCTACAATAGTCCGAGTTAGACACTTGGGGTTTATTTTGAAAACCCGCCGCTCGATTACTCACAAAGAAAGCTTCTTCGTCAAAGAATGAATCTTCATATGTGGGAGCCTTAGGAGGTTGGTGAGTGACCGCTTGTACACTTGCTTGGTTTTGCTTTAAGACCAAGTCTATACATGTGCAAAGTTGAGCAAGTTACTCCATGATCTCTTCTTCGACCTTTGCTTGCTCATTGTTTGTGTTGACTACACAAGAAGTCTTCATCACACCTCGTTCCCGTTGACCCCATGCTCTATTGGTTTTAACCACTTGATCCATCCTAGCGGCTATCAATGCAAAAGGTTAGTAAAAACATGCCTCGCATGATTGTGTCGGCACAAGCTTGACTATTCTCATCAAGCACCCGAGAGAAAATCTTAACCAAGGCATCGTCAACAATCTTGTGATCGGGGACCATCCTCAAGCATTTGGTGAATCTCTCCTATGTGGTACAAATAGAGACACCCGACAATTGCTCCAAATTGTTTATTTTATCTGTGAGCTTTATCTTCTTTGATCTTGTGAAATATCTTTCTAGAAACACTTCCTAAAGCTCAGCGCAACTTGTTATCATACCTGGAGAAAGCTTAGACAGTCATAAAGTTGCATTTGCAGTTAGTGACAATGGAAACACCCAAAAACCAACGACATCAAGAGAAAGATTTTATGTCCCCATGACACTCTTGCAGACATTATGGAGATGACGGTGGGGATCCACTGAAGGTAGCCCTATGAACAATCCATTGTTTTAAAGCATTTGAAGTAACCCACATGACACTGCGAACTTAGCATCTGCCAATAATGGAGGCAACACTATAGCGCTAGTAACATCCATGGCCATAGGGTTCAAACAATATTGGTTCTAACCATAAACATTTTCATTAAAGTCCATAAGTTGTGGCCTATCATCCCTCGGTGGTGGATTTCCTTCTCTTCCTAGATTGTCATTCACATTCATTTCTTCCTCAACCACGATATCCTTATTCACTTGAACCATTATTCTAAAAAGTCAATGAATCTCCAAAGTTATCGGAGCTAAGGGATTTCCTTGGCTCCTTGTTTTGGGCATAACCTAGTACACCCTGCAAGTAGAATGAAACAACAAAAACAAAAATAAAAGTAAATACAAGAGGGTTTTGAAATAACTAATAGTGAAACCATGTCAAAAACTAACTGTATTCCCCGATAATAGTGCCATAATTTTTGATGATGTTCATACTACAATAAGAAAGCGGTTGCTATTATCAATTAACCTAACCAAAGGTTAGAGTCAAATCCACAGGGAATACAGGGATTGACAATAAGAGTTCACTACCAATCATTTTGAGTATCTATAACAAACGTCTCTAAATAGGGGGAGTTGTGATTTAAGAATAAAAGTAAAATAAATACTATACTACTACGCAAGAAAACACTCAATTGTAGGGACAACTTCTTAATTGTGTTCCCCATAGTTTGTCGACTCGATTACCCTAGACAATATAACTAAAATTGGAACTTCGTATGTTGGATGGTAACTTAGGTTCTTCCAGCCCTCTTTTGAAGGTGAAGGTCAAATTTCACCATGGCGCTTGGTCGGCAACAATGATGTGCCAAGTAACTGCTACCTATTTTCCGAGTCAACCTGTCCTTGCTCAAATTTGGTTGATTAGATGAGAACATATCAATCAAATCCTATCATCTACTCTCCTTTTCCTATTAGTCACTACGTTGGCCTGGATAGTGATAATAGGCAGGGTTTGGTGTTGGCCACCACCAAACAACAATCATAATGAAGGGAAATAGACAATACATATAAAACTACAATCATAGAAATGCAATAAATCTTGGTCAGCTCAAATAAACTACCCATGGTTCCCACAATCTTAAGTTGTGGGTGCTTAGCTACTCATGGCTAAGGAAAATCCAACAAATATGCATATACAAGAAATAGTTGAGAATTTTACGCAAAGCAATGAAGAGTGATAACACCACAAGTTGCAAACCACAAGCTTGCTAGATTAAGAATGAATACAATGTATGATTTGTACTCCTCAAAAGTGGGTTTTCTAAGAGAAAATGAAAATCTATGCTAAAACCCTAAAATACACTAGAGGGAATATTTAAAGGCAATATTCAGTGTTCAAGTATGGATTCTCCTCAAATAAACCCTAACATAAAGTATATATAGTAGTTACAATTTTAACCCTAAAAATTACACAAAAAAGATAGCTAGCAGCCAGTATGTTTTATTGGTAAGACTCATAGGGTGACCTATGAGTCATAACCGAGGTATTGTATCAAGTAATTGGCATTTTGAATTTGATTGTTATGACCCACTAGTAGGAATTATTGCTTGAGCTATGACTCGTATGCTCTTCTCGTAGTCTAGGTCTTCAGGTTGTGGTCCAAAATTTTGGCTCTCTGTTTCTTGCTAGGATTTCACCTATATGAGGCGTATTGAGACCTAGGAGTCGTAGGGTGGCCATGTAAGGTTGACCTCCACTTAACATATTTCTAATGTTTGCTCTCTGGTTTTGGCTACGAGATCACCCTACGACTCGTTGCTTGGGCTACGACTTGTAAGTGAGCTCGTATGTGATGCACTTCAGTAAAATCTTCAATTTTCTCGAAAATCATGCCAACCTACCTTTTCTGCAATATCAACACAAAAACAAATAAAATCATAAAAAGTCGCATTGAGAACTCACAAAATTTCTTATTTTTAGGCATCAAATGTGCTATATTTTGACGGCACATCACTATACATACAAGTATTTTTACTTACCCTTACCTTCAAGGTTGAGAGATTCTTTAAGAAACCTAAAAGTTTCCTTGTGGCTACTTTGTAAAGCTAAGAAAGATTTGAGAGAAAACCTTGTGAAAGCTAATTTTTTTTCCATGTTTAAAATGACTTTTTCGTGCTGTTAGTAAGCCCTTTTTAAAGAATCCTTTGGACAACTTTCATATGTGGTTTAGGACTTATATTATCAAGGTGGTGATACAATAGCTTGGCCTTTTTATTTGGGCCTAAATGGGTTGCAAGAACATCCTTCACGCCGTTCTCAAGTAGCGTTCAGTCGAATTGCTTTCATTATAGGTCTTCGCTGTCCATTTTTCCCCTTACTCCTTACTTAGTTTGGGTCCAAATCATTAGGTAAGTTGTGATGTACTTAGGAATTTTTTCTATTGTTTTTGGGCTGTAAATATTGTCCATTTATGGTGCTTAAACACGGGCTCAATTCACACCCTCAACCCGGACTTTATTCATTATCAGATTTAGACGGATACGACATCGAGCCTGGTCTCTGTCTAGCTAGCAAATTTAAGCTAAGCAAGTAGGTGACTCACCTTCTAGCTTCCGAAGTCCTACAAGTACCTCACTTTTTTCACTTCGTTTAAGGCCATGATCTCCTCAATTTGACTTAAACCTTGTACACACTCGATCATCTTAAGCGTTAGACGTACATATCATCCTCTAATTTGAAATTCAAGAACTTTTAAATATGGACGCTAATTTGACCAATCCATATCATGCTTCATTTGTATAGAACTAGTACATACAAGATGTAGGGTGTTACATTCTCCCCCCTTAGGAACATTCATCCCCAAATGGTAGCATAAATAGATAGCTTAACCATGTTCAAACCTATACTTAAACAAACGTTCGACAACACTACAAGTACTCGAACACACATACCTATTAATGCCCCAACTCTACATGTTGCACTTACTCTTTAGTAAATGACTTCTCCCACATTGTCTGCAAGGTTGTCTAAGAGTCATTTGCTGGCTTGCCGAATATCCCATTGTCTCCGCCCCTTGTCCCTCACTTCTTTGACCAAACTAATTACTTCTAGACCCTTGGAGTTGTGGTGGAGCACTAGATGCAGAGTAAGAGATGATGTCCTAGGCGGTCTATTAGGAAACCGAGGCCTAAG
The DNA here is from genome assembly GCA_025774065.1 of Solanum ossicruentum. Classification (NCBI taxonomy): domain Eukaryota; kingdom Viridiplantae; phylum Streptophyta; class Magnoliopsida; order Solanales; family Solanaceae; genus Solanum; species Solanum ossicruentum. The sequence continues at coordinate 8,406 of JAOTQR010062578.1, read as the reverse complement.
CTCATCTTGGGGTGGTGTAAACAATCTCTTAGATCTAGCTCTCTTGGATTACCCCCTTTCCAACTCTTGTGTCCTTCTTTGCCTCTGATCCTCTGATTTTTGCGCACAAGTTTGTATCCTCACTATGTCTATGTCTTTATTCAAGGAAGCAATGGTACAGTCTCTGACCAGATACATATCTAATCTATCCACATATCGACGGACTCTATCTACCACAATAGCAACTACATTAGAAGCATACCTACAAGGAATTAAATTGAAGGCTATACTTCCTCACACTCAATTTTCCTAGGTGGAGATTGAAGAACTTATCCGCACGGGCCTCTCAGATCTCTAATGACAAGTAATGGTCAAGAAATGCCTCTTTAAACTCCTTCCAGGTAGTTGGAGGTGCATCTATAACATTGGATTGCTTCCAAGCTTCATTTCACAATATAGCCACACCCTTCAACATATATGTCGCTAAATTAACACCTTCTATACTACTCACATGCATAACATCTAAAGTACATTGAATCTGGTCAACAAAGTCTTAGAGATCTTAATTAGGATCTGTCTCGGTGAAGGATGGAGGGTCCAAATTAAAGAAGTCACGTATCCTCATGCTAGCTTCCCTACTCGGAACACCTACACCCATAGTTGGGCCTTCTTGTCTTTGACCTTGGCCGACAACTATATGAGTCAACAACTAGACTTCATTTCTTAGATTCTACATGATGGCATTGGTAGGTGGGAATTTCACTACTTCCTGGTTCATCAGGAGCTGGAGGAGTTGGAGATGTCTGCGACAGAGACTCATCTTGAGCCTCATTTTGTTTTCTTGACCGACTGAGTATACCAACTACCACTTCTACTTCCTTACCTTTGCCTTTATTTTTCCTAGTTTCTAGCATACTTACTACACAAAACAATTTAGAGGTTAGATACAATCCACCTATTACATATAGCACTATGTCATGATCTAAAGAATTAAAAGAAAATGAAAACTCCTAAATGCAACATAGCCTCCTTCTTATAGATATGCTACACAACATATCCCTAAATAAGACTCTACATAGACAAGACTTTGTAGACTCCCTAAGACAACCTGCTCTGATACCACTTTTGTCACGCCCGGAGTCCCATTAAGGCGAACTGACACCCATTGCCGATAAGGCTCGGTAGAACCAACCTATACCCATGCACTTTCTACATATATTATAACAAGTTTCCACATTCAACATGCTTTCAAGAAGGTAGACAGTAATAATAAGTCAAAAGGAAATACATGTGACTAGGCCGTTGGAGCCACGATTTCTAAAGTACGAGACATGATCACACATTACTTTACATTATTTACAAAGCCTTTAGATAAGGAAAAGTATCTAACAAGGGTTGTGATAGGCCCCGTCTTGACTAACTATACAATACAAAAATATAAGCTCTAGAAACTCACAAAGCCCCGAAGCAACCTGTAGCTCAGTAACAACACCTAGATATCTTGTACTCCTACTGGGGAGATCTACTAGTTCCTATACCTGCAACATGAAATGCAGGTCCCCCGTAAGGGACATCTTTATGAGATAATGCATTAAATATGTAAGGCGGGAAATATAGTATATGAAGTAACAACTCAAATGAAATCATGCACTGGTGTAAGGATAAGAGACCACCTTTAGTAACACTGTAGAATCATGTACGTTATGTTCTTTTTATGACTTTACCTTTCTTTACTGTATAATCTGTGCACAACATATAACACAAATGACCAGATGATTAATGTTAAATCAATATCAAGATCGATCCATGGTAGGTTTTCCTTTCACCCCTTGATATCCCCCGTCATGGGATAAGCCCATTCTAGGTGATTTTTTCACCCTAAGGGCTACCACCCATAAATAAGCAACTTACTCTCTCTTTCAATTACTTTTGAGGGATTCTTTTGGGTTGTCATAATATTGGAGCTGTAGGAAAATAGATATAGCATGTGACATGTAAAGAGCCATACAAGACAATACCACAATGAAAAGAGTAGGTTATATAAATAATGAAATGCATAGGAGATGAAACAACTCATGAACTTTATTTAGCAAAATGAACCAATGTATCTTGGTGTCCAAGTATGTGTGCTAATTTAAAGTTACTATGTATGGGAGCATATGAACATATGAAAGAGTGGAGGCACAATTTTTTGTTATGTCAGAGTTGGTAAGTGCCTTTATGTACCAAGGAAGAATCTAGATTTCATGCCAATGTAATACGAAATTGAGTAGCCTTACATATCTTGTTCTACTTCCTCGCTATTACCTCAAAATAAACTTAGTGTCCTCCAAATATTTATCTACAATATAATAGGTGATAAAACTAGTATTAGCAGCCAATAGTTACGTTTTAGTAGCCCAATCTCATAAAAACTACACACAAGCAGCAAGCATGTAATTATCAAGCCATGCGTATTCTTTCAATCTTTATTCCTCTAATCATAATTTCTTATAGATATTCTAATATAAATATTATGTGCAACCTGTCTTTGTGCCATAAAAGTCTCGCAACAGCCCACGAAGCACAACACATAAAAATTATACACAACATACAAGTAGGCAACATAATATTATGTCCCTTCGCTACATTTTGACGTCAACAATCCTATACATATTCCAACTTTAACCAAATTATTCCCTCCATATTTGTACATTAAAACAGTCCCAAAACAGTTCTCCAAATAGGTGGAGGAAGTAAAACCATAGTTCTCAATCAATCAACCCACAATTTCTACTAACAACATGTTTAGGATAACACACTAAAACTCAATTGTTTACGTAGAACAAAATAGTGCAGTGACCTTTCTAAATCATTAAATAAATAAAAATCATTCAGAATACAAACCTTCCTTCATACTCAAGCCAACCAAGAAGAGAAAAGCTCCCAAATAAACAAGAAAAGTGTCCAACAATCTTTGAAGCACATGCTATCCAAAATTTCAACACAAGTAATACCAGCCTAGTTCTCTTTTTTTCATGAAAAAATCATAGTAAACACACAAGTATTTTTACTTACCTTTACCTTCAAGGTTGAGAGTTTCTTTAAGAACCCTAAAAATTTTCTTGTGCTGTGTTGTAAAGCTAAGAAAGAGTAGAGAGAAAACCTTGTGAAAGATGATTCTTTTTCCAAGTTTAGAATGACTTTAACGGTGCTTTTTGTAAGCCTTTTTTAAAGTAGAGAGAAAACCTTGTGAAAGCTGCTCATTTTTCCCCTTTCTCCTTACTTAGTTTGGGTCCAAATCATTAGGTAAGTTGTGATGTACTTGAGCCCTTTTTCTATTCTTTTTGGGCTGTGTATATATTGTCCATTTATGATGCTAAGACATGGGCTCAAGTCACACCCTCAACCAAAAATTTATTCATTATTGGACTTGGAAATATTTGGTGTCCGGCCTCATCTCCATCTAGCTAGCAAATTTAAGCTAAGTAGCTGACTTAACTTCTAGCTTCTTAAGTCCTACAAGCACCTCACTTCTTTCACTTTGTTTAAGGACATGATCTCCTTAATTTGACATAAAACTTGTATACACTTGATCCTCTTAAGTGTTAGACATACATATCATCCTCTAATTGGAGATTCAAGAAATTTTAAAATGGGTGCTAATTTGACCAGGTCATATCATGTTTCATTTGCAAAGAACTATTACATGCAAAATGTGGGGTGTTACACTAAGTTTATTTTTGTGTTTACAATTTGTAATTTTGTTTGTTGCTAGGGGTTTTGCATAGCCAACTATAAATGCAAGCACAACAATCAACATTCATGTATAGACAAAAGTACTTCAATTTGTTGAATGCATCAATGGTGTTAATGAAAATGGAAAATAGTTTTTATAAGTTTCTATAAACACAAGAGCGAAGGTATTTTATTAATAAACCACATATGCCCATAAATACACTATAAAAGGATTTTTTTTCTATACTAGATTCATTACAAAAATTGAATTTTGGAATGATCTTTTTAGTAAAGCAAATTATTTTGTTGCGAAGTGTTATTTAATTGACTAGGATCCACTCTCTCTCGCTCTCTATCTCTCTCTCTTTCTCTCTCTCTGTCACTCTCTTTTCTCTCTAGCCTGTTGTTAGGGTTTTTTGATCAGTTCACAATTCTCCTCCAAAGATGACCATTTTGAAGAGCTCTGACGGTGAGACCTTCGAGGTCGATGAGGCAGTGGCGTTGGAACCATAGACAAACAAGCATATGATCGAAGGCGATTGTACTAATACCACGATCTCGCTATCTTACTTCACTAGAAGATCTTGGCCAAGGTTATCAAGTACTACCAGCGCCATGTTGAGGTTCTGAAGGCCAAAGATAAGACCTCCGAGGAGGATCTCTCATCTTTTGATGTTGAATTTTTCAAAGTTGATCAGAGCACTCTTTTCGATCTCGTACAGGCTGCCAACTATTTGAACATGAAGATCCTGCGTGATCTGACATGTCAAAAAGTGGCAGTCATGATCAAAGGAAAGACTCTTGAGGAGATATGTAAGACATTCAACACTAAGAATGACTATACTCCTGAGGAAGAAAAAGAAGTCAAGAGGGAGAATGTGTGGGCATGTGAGTGAATTTGAGTCTGTAAAGCATCCATATCTACACTATACTTTAGTAGATGCTATGAACAAGTTGTATTACTAAGTGTGTAATTGTTGTTTCTTAGACCTTTTAACTTTGTCATTTGAGAAAAAAGAAAGTTGTGTTTGCAATCAACAACACACCAATAAATTGGTAATGATTTTGAATTTTATCAAAAAGTATAAAATTATATTATTTATAAATTTGGGTGTTATGTTTATCTTTTTTTGTTTATGATTTGTAATTTTGTTTGTGTCTTGGATTTTGCATAGGCACCTATAAATACAAGCACAACAATCAACACTCAAGTATTGACAAAAGTACTTCAATGTGTTGAGTGCATCAATGGTGTGAATGAAAATGGAGAAAAAAAAATACTTTTATAAGTTTCTATAATCCCACGATCAAAAGTATTTTATTAATAAACTACATTTGTCCATAAATACACTATAAAGAGGTTTTTTTCTACTCTAGATTAAATATAAAGATTGAATTTTGAAAAGATCTTCTTTTATGTGAAGCAAATTATTTTGTTGCCAAGTATTATTTGAATGACTAGGGTACATAATAGAGAACAATGGTTGAGAAGCATTGGTATAACTGATCCCAAATTTGTATACAAAGTTAATTAATTATTAATCCTCTTCTATAAAGCAACCTTTTAAAAGACTAGTAAACTTTCAAAGAAGGGGCCAAGGGGATTTGAAGATTTAATATAGAAAATTTACAAAATGAAGAGTTAGGTCAAGGATGTAAAGATTTACGAGGTAGAAATTTTTTAAAGAAAGTTAAGGATCCCATCCTTTGATCTTTGTGAGAAGAACCCTAATCCTTCTAAGTTTTAATGGATGTAAACAAATGTTGATGTATATATTAGTTATAAGTTTTTCATTTATAGGCTAGTTTGTCTTAAAAGTGCATATGTTATACATCATGCCATTTTTTTCAGTATTCTTGCACCTAAATATAAGATATGATTGTGGAGTGATTTTTTTGTCTTAGTAGAATAAGCAAAAGCAATGGATTTTCCCTAATAGTTTTTTTAGAAATTTTCTTCAAGAACAATCCAACAAGTATTACTTTGTAATTGAAGGGTGATGACTAATATTACAAGTTGAGTGATAAATTCAGACGACAATAGAGATGTGTTAGTCTTACAAAAGAAGGGTCACACATAATTTGAGGCTTGTGTTACTAAGACCTATAAATTATTGTTCTTATTGCGAGAGGATGGTTAACTTATATAATACCATCAACAACCTTTTCTTTGTAAATTACAAGTGTCGATGAGTGAAGTTGTCGATATTTATTGTGCTTCAATGCTTTGTGATGATTGAAAAATCTGCCTACTTTAATATTACTAGTACCTTATAAAAGTGTGAAATTGAATAACTTCAAGGTGATATATAATTTACGTGTTAGTTCTTGAATCATACATCAATAATTAAACAAAGCTTCAATTCTTACAAAATTGTGTCATACAGTTAGGTGGTCATCAGCTAAATATAATATTTCCAACAAGAACACTTTCATTTGAACTGAACAAGTTTGTTCCTTCACAAAAGTATTATATTTTGTTGGTAAAGATTGCATATTCTCTATGATAATTCTTAGAAGATATTTTTCATACTTGCCACTATTTTTCTTACTTTGCTTTTTGTAGAAGAATTCTAAAAAGTATGTACTTTTCACTACTTCATGAGACTCAGTTAAATATTTTATTTAAATAGGGATTTCGGTATAATCTTTATGGCTTTAAATTGCAGGTGGTAAAGTTTGTTTCAATACACTCTGAGAACTTGGGCTACGTTATACCTTAAGATATTTCTTCTTAGTTGAATATTCGTTATGCAGTACAACCTTATGAAGTATAGCTACGTAGGATTCCTGTGAACTATTAAGCTTTTTATTCTAATGCAAACGAATTCAATCATTATGCTTGACCTAGAAAAATAATTGCTATGATGCTATATCGTCTCAATCATTCTTTTATGCAGGTCAAGCTAAGAATTAAAAAATATCTATTAATACGAATATTGAAAGATCAAAAGCTTGAAAGTAGTATCTTGTATAGTAGGACTCAATATAGTTGGAATATCTGGTGAGGGTTATATATAGTCGACAAAGAGTGAATATTAGGAAAAGTGAAATAAGATATATTTAGGATGGGCTTTATATTGTGACCAAGTGTCGGCAAGAAAGATCTCCGACTAGAAATTATATTATCAAGTTTGAGATAAAAATAAATCTTGGCCAACCAAAAGTTACTCGTGAACTAGTACCACGACCATGAAATTTAATCGAGATATATCATTTTTGTGAAAATGTCATCAATGTAACAAAATTGATTATGCAGTTAGAGTTCATCATGGAAAATTATATCTCACAAGGAAAAGAGACGATATCGACCCATGACTTCAATGAAATATATCATGAGAAACTTTCACTATCACTGACATTGCCAACATGTAATATCCAAATTGCTATTATATCTCTATGCCTCTAGGTTGCTGTTACACAAGTGGTGCTCAGATTTTGAGTGATGTTAGAAGCACAAAAGTATTGCTCCAATCTTTATTTTTACAACAAAATATATAACAAAAGTTACAGCAATCCTTTGCTTCAAGCATTGCTCAAAATGCGGGCATCCACTAGTGCAACAGTAACCTTGCGGCCTAGACATGTAATGTCAATCAAGATATTGCATGTAGGTATGGTCATTCATCATCTATTCATTGATAGTAGGAATCAGCATCTTCTTTTTTCCTTGTGAGACATCATAGTCCATAATAAACTATGACTTCATAATCAATTTTGTTGCATTGTTAACATTTTCCAGAAAATAATTTACCTTGACTAAATTAACTAGCAGCGACACTAATTCATGAGTAATTTTTGGTTGATTGAGATTTCTTTTCAGTTCAAACTTGAAAACATGATTTTCAGTTGGAGGTCTTTCTTGCCAACACATAGTCACAATGCAGAGCCCCTCGTAAATGTATCATATATCACTCTTTTCACCATTCACTCTTTGTCAAGAATATCCCTCACTAGATATCCCAAGTCCATGGAGTTCTTCAAGAGAAGATTATCCTCTTCAAGCTTTTTATTTTTCAATCTCGTATTAACATATACTTTTGGATTCCTACCTTGACATATATATATGAATTTTTGAGAAGATATGGCCTCATAGTGATTCTTGTTCTAGGTCAAGTGCAATCATTGGATTTTTCTCCATGTTGAATAAATGGATTATAGATCACAGAAATTCTACATAGCTATGTTCGAAAGAAGTCTTTACGAAATAACAAGCAGCTAAACACATTAAAATCAAATATCATCAATTAGAGAAGCTGATATTTTCAGAAAAGCGCCACAAGAAAAAATGTTTGAGTTATCTTAGAGCTATAGTTTGAGTGTCCTACAACACTTGCATCAAATGGGAATGATGTTAAGTGTCGTCAATTTACCATTTTTCTCTTGATATTTGGTTATAACATTTGGATTATTTTGTTGAGAACTTCTAGAATTCACAAGCTATATGTAATATTTGGTGGATTATTATTTAAGCACCACTCTAAGGCATCAATATCCAGGATTTGATGGACTTCGTTTTCTCCATATCAGCTCTCTCCTTTTAACTTCTTCACAAGCTGGCCATCAGTTCCTCGTCGGTCATATCATATTCCTGTTTCAGGAGGAAGGATATTTATGCTCAGCGTGTATGATCTGGTGTTTAATACTACTTAGAAAATTCCTCTGTAGTGTGTGTTATGCGGGGTGGAACTTTCAACATTAATATTGACT
>JAOTQR010062518.1:0-13812 GCA_025774065.1 Solanum ossicruentum | reverse complement strand
TCCATGGGAAAAAGAGTTGTACCATGTTGAGGTAGCTGGCAGAAATGGATCTCATCTCCCTCACAATCGGCAAACTCTCTCTGCCTCCATAGGAAAAAGAGCTGTAACATGTTGAGGTAGCTGGCAAAAATGGATCTCATACTCAGAAACAATCATAGTGCCCTATCTCAAACTCTTAAATCTTAAAAGCTCTCCTCTCAAACACTTTAAGGAACAAATCTGTCATAGAAGGCACTAAACTATCCCCCAAGTCATCAAAGGAGATCCAACTGGAAGAGATCCCGAATAAGTCCTCCATCACTCCCTGGCTGGTCCATGAAGCTGGAGAGTATTCCATACTCCATGAGTCTCTGTTCACCCCATGGTCTCAAGTAACACTCTACAATTAGTAAAATATTTGTATACATCCTCGATATTCCCACCTTAGAATTGAAGTAGGTCTATCTTTCTAAACCTCTCATATCTACGTTGCTCATCATTAGTGAAGGCAGCTGCTGGAGGGATCTCCACAATAGGCATTATTAGTGGCTGCTCCACCTGTACCTACGCCATAGGGTCTTGCTGTTGATCTGGAGACTAAACCATAACTCATGTCTGTGAAGTACCTAATGTATCAGCTAGCCTACCTACTTGCTCTATGGTCTCCAACACACCCAAAACCCTCAGAAGCATATCCTATAGTAGTGGTGTTGTAGCATACTTAGGAGGATCCTTCTCCTCTCTAGGCTCCATCACTGGCTCAAGGGAGATACCCCACTCATAATATTCAATGGTGCTGCTCTTTGGCCCTAGGCCTGGCCCCTGCCCCAGCCCTAGCCCTAGCCTTAACCTTGACCTCTGGCTCAGCCCTTACCCTTAGCTTAGGTAGCAATATCAATCTTAAAGGCTGCCTCCCCCTGTCTAATAACTATTGTAGCTCTAGTCCTCACCATCTACCAAAAGGACACACGCCTACTCCACACTTAAACAAAAATCCACGCATGAGTTGATTAGAAAGAAGCAAAAGAGGATTTCCTAATAGTCTTAGTAGCCTCTCAAGGATAAGTAACATACCTCTCCACACTGATCCTCAAGACCTTACTAGACTAGGCTTGTGCACATGTGAGACCTATGAACATAAGGCTCTAATACCAAATTGTCATGATCTGAAATTTGGGTGTAATGGCACTCACCTAACCCACCAAGGCAACTTAGCCCAAAATTGAACATCTAATATGATAACAAAAGTGAAAGATAAATCAGATGGATATAATCGATAAGTATAGGGAAAACAAAACTACAACCATTCCAGAACTGGTGTCACATGTACAAGCCTCTATGATAAGCATAATTGAATGATAATACAAGTCTCGATGTCTAGTTCTAAAATAAAATGAAACATAAAATAGAATCCTCGAAGGCCTGCCGAAGAGACAAGAAGCTACCACTCAAGTGATTCGGAAGCTCAATCATATAACAAAGAAGTCTAGCAAAAAGGATCGGGCTCACAACCTACAAAAATTGTAGCATGGGGTAAGTGGCAAACACCATGGTACTCAATAAATAGAACAAATATAAAGTAAAGCAATAAAGAACAAGTACTCCTTTCCACCACACTACAAAACTACACCTAGAAATGTCCTAGTACAACACAATATACATAGGCATATATACACTTCCCATATAATAGTATCCCAAAATATCCAACTAATACTAAAAAGTTAATAGCATAATAGATCTTCAATAACATGAATAGTTTTAGCGTATTCACCATTTCACACGCAATACATATTAATGATATCAAAGAAAGAATGATGTAAGACGAAGTTTATGCCATGAGTTGTAAATAATACGATGCAATGTCAAATAATCATGATACATGTTTATCCTGCGATACACATCCGCTAATAAACTCAGGCCAGAATCCATGAGAGCCATACATGAACCATGTATCCATGAACATTATCGCCAAAGACCTCCGGCAATGCTCACCTGACTGGAAGAAAACTCGACCATATCATTATCCAGAATATCACCTCATCTTACCAACAAAAGCTTGACTAATTATAGTCCTGTAGTACCTCGGCCACTAACCCATATCTTACCTTGCACATCTCTCGATCATAGTCTGTCATGACCCAAGCCTAGGGCCTAGATGTGACACGACGCATGGGCAACCCAAAAGGACCCGAAGCAAGCTGCATAGCATATCATAACACATCTTTGGTCGTGGAAGCATGAAATATAACAAGTAGTAAATTAGGATAAACGGGGCTAAGGGACAACTTCATAACATTAATATCAAGAGTCAAAAGGAGTCAAAGCTCATAACATAAATATGCAACATGTCCAACAACACCTCTACTACATACGATAAAAGCGGGGGCCAAGACAAAGCAACCGGGCTCCCCTCATAGTCAATACATAAGTCAAAGAGAAATAGTCTTAATACAAAGCAAGAGATCATAAGTAACAGCCCTGGAATAGAGGACTTACCAATAATCTTGAGAAAAGTCGCATTAGCCACGTGGAGAAGGATGCTCAAGTGGGACTCCGTTCCTACATGGTGACATCATGTAGGCATAAAGTATGTTTTAGTACGTTTGAATGTAAGCATGTAGGAGGAAATGAAACAATAGATAGGTATCATAATCAAAATGCATAATTAGGCAATAAATGAGCATATAACAATATGACATGAATGGAGGATGCTTGACGTAAATCACACTATCATAGTACATAACACGTATGTAGGGAGTAACCATTCTTAGTGTAATCCAAGGCGTATCACCCGCTTGAAGAGGCGCATGAAGTACGAACCCCTTTATGACGTTGTTGGAGTACAAACCTCCCAACGGGTTGATAGGTACGAACCCCCAACATGGTTGATGGAGTACATACCCCCCAACGGGTTGATGGATTACAAACCCCCAACAAGGTTGATGGGCACCAACCCCCAACATGGTTACCCAGACATACAACCCCCCGAGCTAGGTGATTGAGGTACCAACTCCATCAATAGGTTACCCGAGCCTATAAACCCCCGAGATTGGATTGGTCATCACTAACACTATCGAGATAATATCAGATATACACATATACATTCCTCCCATTATCACATAGTCATCTTAGCCAGACATCCATCTCATCATCATATAATCATTATATTCACACATTCCTTTCATCATCATATAGACATTGTATACATACATTACCTTCATCATCATTTTGTCATCATATAATCATCATACAATCATTCAACTCATAAGATATATATTGGACCTTTAATTCCTCAAGAAACCCTAGCTGTACATTTTATCAAACACTTAGAGGGTGTGTAGTGGTAGTGTAAAACCATACAATTTAAGAGTAAAATCATGCTAGTAAATTCATTGTAAAACCTTCAATAGATACTTGGTAACATCCCCAAGCAATATACATCAAAATGTTTCATCAAATCTTTCAATAGACCTTAGATTCATAGCCCAAAATATGGTAAAACAATCACAATTTCATGAAGCTTAACATAATGTGCAATGATTTTCATAACAGATAAGACCCATTTGTAAATCAACTTTAAATCATGCAATTTTGAGGAAACGGAAGCTTGGGCATCATGGGTGTAAGGAACCCATGGAAGAAACCCACTTACCTTAGCTTTGGAGATGAACTTGGTGAAGATTAGAGATGGAGACTTGAAGGTTGAATGAGAACCTTGAAATTCGAATGAGGGTTTGAGACTTGACTTTAGGAGATGAAATATTGGCTAAGTGTTTTGGTGAGTATTAGGGAATGTTTAGAATGTTATGAGGGTGAAAAAATAGCTAAGTATAGGTATTATTACGTTTGGAAACACTTAGGCAAAAAACTTAAAAGTCTTGGATAGCAAGAAAAAATTAACTGGGCAAAATTTACACAGGTCCGCAGCTAGTCCGCGACGCGGAATTATTGTGGAGGACAAATTTACACTAGTCAGTGACAGTTGCGCATCACAGCATTGTCGGGGATCGATTCAGGAAATCAAAATTTTGGAAACATGAAATTGCCATTTGTTTGCTCTAAAATTGGGGTTAGACCTTTTCCCCTAATGTTGACACTCTAAACAAGAATATGAAGTTGTATTTTTGATATCACTCATGGATTTTGAGATACAGGGAAATCACAATTTCGGGCACCTCCGAGGCACATTTTCGAGCACTTTTTGGGGTCGTTTCAATATGGGTTAAAATTTTGAAGATGCAGTACTTATTAATGACCGGGGCTAACACTCCGGAAATGAAAATATGAACTAAAAACTATAGAACTAATAACCAACCCATCACTTCACATTATCTGGATCAAACATGATACTTTTATCCCACATAGAGATGCAACGATGCACTTAAGCATCATTTCAAAAAAGAAATCTCATCATAAATGAAAAATCATCACGAACTTGTCAATTTAAACATGAACATATGCAATGACATGGGACTGAACTTAAGACCTAAGATCATATAAAGGAATTAGATCAATACCTTAGGCTTGAGTGGAGTTGAAAAGGTAATAATATTGCTTTAGCATGTTTGCTTCGGCCTCCCAAGTTGCACTTTCAACTTAGTGATTCCTCCATAGGACCTTAATGGAAGCCACCTCTTTGTTTCTCAACCTCTTCACTTGTCTATCCAAGATTTAAATCAAAACCTCTTCACATATCAAATTATCTTCAACAACACCCACAACATCAAGAGGCACAATGACATTCGGATCACCTACACATTTCTTCAACATGGACCCATGGAACATCAGGTGAACCAAATCCATTTCACTAGGCAATCTCAACTCATAAACTGCCTTGTCAACCCTCCTCATGACCTCATAAGGACCACTACATCTTTGGCTCAACTTGACCTTCTTACTAAAATGGACCACAAGCTTCATGGGTAAAACCTTTAGGTAGACCCATACAATAACTTTGAATTCAAGGTCTCTTCTTCTCACATCGGCAGAGGATTTTTGATAACTTTGGGCCGTCTTCAACCTTTCTCTAATCATCCTAACCTTCTCAAGAGCCTCCATAACCAGATCTAGTCCCAACAAATCTACCTCATCATGTCAAACCAACCAACTGGTGATCTAAAATACCTCCCATAGAGAGCCTCAAAAGAAGCCATACCGATGCTAGTATGATAGCTATTGTTATCAGAAACTCAATCGACAAAAGATGATCATCCCAACTACCTTTAAGCTCCAACACTCACACTCTAAGCATATCCTCAAGGGTTTGGATGGTCCTCTCGATTTGACCATCCATTTGAGGGTGGAAGGCGGTAGAAAGCTTAACTCTAGTACCAAGACCCCTTTGGAAGGACCTCCAAAAGTGTGAAGTAAACTGAGCATCACGATCTGATATAATGGACAAGGAAATTCCATGCAACCTTACCAAGTCATGAATGTATAACCTTGCATAATCTTGAGCCACATATGTGGTTTAAACCGGTAGAAAGTGAGCCAATTTTGTCATCCTATCAACCACAATCCAAATGGAATCAAAAAGTTTTGTAGTCTTAGGCAACCGAACCACAAAATCCATACTGATCTCTTCCCACTTCAAAGTAGGAACCTCTATGTCTTGGGTTAGGCCACCCGACCTTTGATGTTCGGCCTTGACTTGTTGACAACTATGGCAACCAGAAACGAATTTGGTAATGTCCCTCTTTATACCTCTCCACCAATACACATCGCTTAAGTATTTATACAATTTAGTGGAACCAGGGTGGATAAAATAAGAAGAGTTATGGGCCTCATCAAGGATTTTCTCCCTCAAACCATCAACACAAGGAACACATAAACCTACCTTGGTACCTAAGGGCACCATCTCCCCTTTGGGAGAAACGTCCACCTTGCCCTCTTTCACTAAGGCATTCCATTCTAACGAGGAATCAAGATCTTGTTTTTCTTTCACCTCATCAACCAAGGAAGACTTAGAACCATCAACAACACCACCATTGCCAACCTCTTCCAACCTAACTCCTAATCTAGCCTATTGATGCACCTCCCTAGCCATCTCCTTATCACCACCATCAACATGAGCTAGGCTATCCATAGATACCCTACTCAAAGCATCCACCACCATATTTACCTTATCAGGATGGTAATGCACACTCATATCATAGTCCTTAAGAAGTTCTAGCCACTTGTTTGTCTCAAGTTGAGATCTTTTTGAGTGAAGACATATTGGAGGATCTTCTGATCGATGAACACATCAACATGCACCCCATACAAATAATGTCGCCAAATTTTCGAAGGAAATACTATGGCGGCCAATTCAGGATCATGAGTAGGATAGTTCTTTTCATGTACTTTGAGTTTCTTAGAAGCATAGGCTATCACCTTACCATTTTGCATTAGCACACAACCCAAACCAACTCTAGAAGCATCACAAATACACAACAAATCCCTCAAGCCCATCCGGTAGTGACAATATAGGAGCGAACACAAGCTTATCTTTCAAGGTTTGGAAGCTCTTTTCACATTCATCGGTCTACACAAACTTAGCCTTCTTTTGAATCAATTTTGTCACAGGAGAAGCAATAGAAGAGAACTTACTCAGAAACCTCCTATCATAACTTGCTAAGCCCAAGAAGCTCCTAATATCCGATGGGGTCAATGGTCTAGGCCAATTTCTAATCACATCAGTCTTCTTAGGATATACTTTAATACCATCCCCAACACCACATGACCTATGAAGGCAACCTCCTTCAACCAAAATTCACACTTTTCATATTTAGCATACAATTTCTCCTCCCTTAGTCTTTGCAACACAACTCTCAAATGGCCCATTTGTTCCTCCTCACTATGTGAATTGATCAAAATATCATCAATAAAGACCACAACGAAGGAATCAAGGTAGGGTTTAAAGACCCTATTCATAAGGTCCATGTAGATGGTCGTTGCATTGGTCAACCCAAAAGACATAACCACAAATTTATAATGCCCATACCTAGTCTGAAAGGTTGTCTTGTGAATATCACATTCCCTCACCTTCACTTGGTGATATTCGGACTGAAGATCAATCTTAGAGAAGTGGCTAGCCCCTTGCAATTGGTCAAACAAATCATCAATTCTTAGAAGAGGATACATATTCTTGATGGTGACCCAATTGAGTTATTGGTAGTCAATACACATTCTAAGGACCTATCCTTCTTTTTCACAAATAACACTGGGACATCCCAAGGGGATTGGCTAGTCCTAATAAAACTTTTCTCCATCAAATCTTTCAATTGTTCCTTCAACTCCGCCAGGGTCATATGGTAAGGAGGAATAGAAATAGGTTGAGTATTAGGAAGGAGAAACCAAAGTCTATTCCCCTTTCAGGAGGAACACAGGAAAGGTCATTTGGAAAGATATCAAGAAACTCATTTGCAACTAGAATCGACTCTATGGGAAGGACCTTGGACTCCACATCCCTAACCCTTACAAGATGGTAAAGTCACCCCTTAGAGATGAACTTTTGAGCTTTAATACAAGAGATAAATCTACCGTTGACCACCACATTTTGACTCTCCCGCTCAAGGATGGGTTCATTTGGGAATTGGAACTTGACCCTATGGATTCTATACTCAACAGAAGCATAGTACGCATGCAACCAATCTATCGCAAGAATAACATCAAAATTGACCACATGGAAATATTTTATACAAGATGCAAATTGGACAACTTCTATAGACCTTCCTAGAAACAACAGATGCACCAATAGGAGTAGACACCTCATATGACTCATGCAACAATTAGGGCTCAATATGGAACTTTTTGGCAATAAAGGGGGTAACAAAAGAAAGAGTAGCACCTGGATCAATCGATGTATACAACTCAAAGTCAAATATTTTCAACATACTACTAACAACGTCGGACATCTCATCCACCCCTTGCCTTCCATGCAAGGGATAAAATTGATTATTCCTTGGGGCTCCATCTTGTCGGCCACCTCTCCCCAGTGGAACCGCATTAGCACCTTATGGATGAACCTCCTTACCCTTATTGCAATTTCGAGGACAATCTATTTTCTTATGCCCCATCTCCCACAACCACAACAAGCACCGATTTTCTACAAGCATGTCCCACCATGACCATTACCACACTTCGGGCACACATAAATAGGAGCCACATCCCTAACACCTTGGCCCATCGAAAAATCATTGGCAACCCTATTTTGAAAGGGATGAGAAGACTCTTGGCCCTTATGGAACCGGCCACCCTTTTGGAGCTTACCCTCAAAACGGGCCCTCTTGGCCTCGTGACTCTTTAACTTCCTCAATTTCTCCTCTTCCATTTGTTGGGCATAAGTCATAAAATGAGACAGGTCCAAATCACCAATCAACATAGTGGACCGGCATTCTTCACTCACTAAGTCGGACACCCTCATCATGAAACTTGTTCATTCTTGCATAAGGAGAAAATTTTGAATGTTGGTTGAACTTGAGGGCATATTCCCTCACATTCATTGACCTTTGTCTCATATTCATGAATTCTACCAATTTAGCTTCCCTATGCTCAAGAAGGAAGAACCGATTAAGGAAAGCCATTTTGAATTCTTCCCAAAGCACCACATAGACAAATCCTTGCTCTTCTCTCCATTGGTTTTACCATATTTGTGCTACTCCTTTGAATTAGTAGGCCGTCAACTCTGCCTTTTCTTTCGGCGTCACACCCATAATAGCCAATAACTTGTAGAACTCATCAAGGAACTCTTGAGGGTCCTAATCTAACTTTGACCCATAGAATTCCAGAGGATTCATTCTCATGAAGTCTCTCACCTGAGAAGCCGATGTAGGAGCATAAGGGGCTTGGGCCCCTTGATTGGCTTGATTAGCCACCACAAGGCACAAGCAAGGTGAGAGCATCCCTAAGCTCTCCATTGGCTGGTTGCTCCTCGGGTGTGTGGGCTCGTCTTCCCCTTGTGTTAGGCATGATCTGGAATAGGCAAAGAACAATCGTTAGGGGAGGAAAGCTTACTTCAACTCTATTGCACGACTTAGAATATGTAGAAGGGAAACAATTCTTAAAACATCTCATAGCCTCCTACTCATAGTTGTGGTGTACAACATAGCCATGAATAAGAGTCTACTCAACGCAGTGTGTTAGAATCAAAGGACCTAACAACCTAGTGCTCTGATACCAATTTTGTCACGATCCAAGCCGAGGGCCTAAACATGACACGATGCATAGTGAACCCGAAGGGACCCCAAGCAAGACTCATAGCATATCATTACACATCCTTGGTCACAAAAACAATAAAATAGAACAAGAAGTAGTAAATCAGGATAAACAGGGCTAAGGGACAACTTCATAACATTAACATCAAGAGTCAAAAGGAGTCAAAGCTCATAACATAGATACATAGCATGTCTAACAACGCCTCTACTACATAAGATAAGAGCGGAGACCAAGACAAAGCAACCGGGCTCACCCTCATAGTCAATACATAAGTGAAAGAGAAATAGTCTTAATACAAAGCAAAAGATCATAAGTAACATCCCCGGAATGGAGGACTCACCAACAAGCTTGAGCGAAGTTGTACTAGCCACATGGAGGAGGATGCTCAAGTGGGACTTCGGTTCCTACATAGTGACATCATGTAGGCATAAAGTATTTGTTAGTACGTTTGAATGTACTAATATGTAGGATACAATGCAACAATAGATAGGCATCATAATCAAAATGCTTAATTAGGCAATAGATAAGCATATAATAATATGACATGAATGGAAAATGCTTGAAGTAAATCATACTATCAGAGTACATATCACATGTGTAGGGAATGACAATTCTTAGTGCAATCCAAGGCCTATCACCCGCTTGGAGAGGCGTATGACGTACACAAGCCTTCATGATGTTGTTGGAGTACAAACCACCCAATAGGCTGATGGGTACAAACCCCCAACATGGTTGATGGAGTACATACCCCCCAACGGGTTGATAGAGTACAAACCCCCTAACAAGGTTGATGGGTACCAACACTAACATGGTTACCCAGGCCTACCACCCCCCGAGCTAGGTGATTGAGGTACTAACCCTATCAATAGGTTACCCGAGCCTACAACCCCCCGAGCTAGGTTTGGTTATCCCCAACACTATCAAGATAATATCATATATACACATATACATTCCTCCCATTATCATATAGTAATCTTAGCCATGCATCCTTCTCAACATCATATAATCATCATATTCACACATTCCTTTCATCATCATATAGTCATGGTATACATACATTACCTTCACATCATTTCATCATCATATAATTATCATGTAGTCATTCAACTCATGCATTGGACCTTCAATTCCTCAAGAAACTCTAGCCGAACATTTTATCAAATACCTAGAGGGTGTGTAGTGCTAGTATAAAATCATACAATTAAAGAGTAAAACATGCTAGTAAATTCATTGTAAAATATTCAATAGATACTTGGTAACACTCTCAAGCAATATACATCAAAACCCTTCATCAAATCTTTCAACAGACCATAGATTCATAGCCCAAAATATGGTAAAATAGTCACAATTTCATGAAGCTTTAACATAATGTGCAGTGATTTTCATAATAGATAAGACCCGTTTGTAAATCAACTTTAAATCATGCAATTTTGAGGAAAGGTATCACGACCCAAGCCTAGGGCCCATACGTGACCGGTGAATGGGGAACCCAAAGAATCCCAAATAAGCCTCATAGCATATCATTACACATCATTGATCGCGGAAGCAATTAAAAATGGCAATAAGAGACAACATAAACAAGGGAATTGGGACTAAGGGAGCGAGAGAGAAAGAGGAAGTAATTCTTAAATATCATAGATGAGTCAAGCTCAAGCATAATACACAACTCATCCAATAACACCTGTAAACATAGATACTTAGTGTAGTCCAACACAAGCAATCGGGCTCACCGTCATAGCAATGACAATAGGTAATCCAAATAAATAAGATATATTGAAACTTAAGCATTATAGAGGATAGATATTGTCCTCAGACATGAGGACTCACCAAATGCTAACTTGAGCAATCCGTCTAGCCACGAGGAGGAGAATCAATAGGGGCACCAGTTCCTACATGGTGACATCATGTAGGCATAGAGTATGCATTAGTATATTTGAATGTACTAAGTATATGGGATGCAATGCAATAAGAGATAGGCATCATAATCAAAATGCATAATTATAAGCAATGGATTCGCATAATAACAATATGGCATGCATGATCAATGCTTGAAGTAAAACATACTTGTATGTCATTCCAATTGCATAGAACATAGTACATAAGTGTGGGAAGAGACTCCAATCAACATAGAATAAAACCAAGCGAGCTACAACTTGGAATCCTGATGATTACCCCTCACTAGTAAAGAGGTGGTCTACTTGCCAAGGTAAATTATACTTCAAACCTAAGGGAACATGACCCAATTTCATAACCTTCCTTATGGGAACATGACCTAATTTTAGAAAGGATTTCATTAAGAGCTTCACCTTATAGGAACATGACCCAATTTCGGGAAGAACCTCAAAAGAAAGTTTACTAAGTGGATCCACTAGCATTGCAAGAGTATAAAATAGTCCTATGGTGGCACATAGTTCAAGGAAAGAGAGCAAACCCTCCATCTATCGGTGCTAAGTTTAATCCCACAGAATATTTATAATAATCATACTTTAGTAACTTATGAGAAACATAGAATCATGACACGAGTAGCTCTAAAACATCTCTGACCTCTAATGGTGAGCCTAAGTTCAAAGATAAGAATAGTTCATCATCAAACATTACCCTTGCATCAACATCAATATTAAAGGGCTCACAAGAGGTAAAATCTTTAAGAAAGGGCTTAAACCTGGATTTACAACATCAACAACATTTCCATGAGTTAAAACATATCTTTAGAAAGCTCATAATCATCATAGAGTCACTTGGATATCAACCAATAGATCATAAAAACTTAAAGAATTCTTAAAAGATATTTTATCAAACACTTGGTGGTTGTGTAATGCTAGTGTAAAATCATACAATTTAAAAGTGAAATCATGCAAGGAAATCCATTATAAAATCATCAATCAACACCTTGTAGCATCCTCAAGCAATATACATCAAAATCTCTCCTTATTGATCTAAGATTTATAGCTCAAAGCATAGCCAAACAATCACAAATCCATATAGCTTTAACATAGTTCATAGACAAATTCATACTAGTAAACCCATTTGTAAAATCAACTTTAAATCATGCAAATTGAGTAAAATGGAAGTTAGGGCACCATGGGTGAAAGAACCCAATGGTTAAAACCCACATACCTTAGCTTTAAGGAAACTCTTGATGAAGATTGAAAATGGAGGTTTGAAGCTTGACAAAATCCTTGGATCCAAAAGAGGTTTTGGGACTTGAATCTTGAGAGAAATATTAGTCTAAGTTTTTGAGTGAGTGTTGGGGAATATTTAGGATGATATAAGGATGAAATAAGGTTAAGTCTTGGTACTTTCAAGTATAGGAACCCTTAGTCCCAACACTTAAAAGTCTTGGATCGAAGTAAAAAAAACAGGACAAAAATAACACTACACCGCGTCACGGATTACTCACTGGAATTTGCATTTCTACACATACGAGTTCTATAAAAATGGGCATAAATTCTTCATCCAAACTCAGAATGAAGTGAATCTAAGTGCGTTTGAAAACTAATTCAAAGAGCGTTAATTTGGTATGTCTTGGGCCACTAGTTCTTTGTGTTCTAAGAGATATGCCTCTTTAAAGTTAACCCTCATAAATCACAATTTTGTGATTTTTGAATTTTGATATGGTTGCTCTAAAATTTGGGTTACACACATTTCCCAATCAATTTTTCCCCTTAACAAGAATATGATGTTGGATTTTTGAAATAATGAACGAATTTTTAGATATGTGGAAATTATGATTCCGGGCATTTCTGAGGCACAATTTCGGGCACTTTTTGGGGTCATTTCAAAATGGAAGCTTAGGCATCATGGGTGGAAGAAACCCATGAAAGAAACCCACATAACTTAGCTTTAGGGATGAACTTGGTGAAGATTGTAGATGGAGACTTGAAGCTTGAATGAGAACCTTGAAATCCAGATTAGGGTTTAAGACTTGAATTTAGGAGATGAAATATTGGCTAAGTATTTTGGTGAGTATTGGGGAATGTTTAGAATGATATGAGGGTGAAAAATGGTTAAGTATAACTATTTTCACGTTTGGGAACACTTAGGTCCAAGACTAAAAGTGTTGGACGGCAAGAAAAAATAACTAGGCAAAGTTTACACAGGTCCACGTCTAGTCCGTGACGCGGACCTATCATAGAGGACAGATTTACACTGGTCCACGACAGCTGCGTGTCGCGGCACTTTCACAGATCGATTCTGTTAATCAAAATTTTGGAAACTTGAAATTGTCATTCATTTGCTCTAAAATTGGGGTTAGACCCCTTTTTTCCTAAATTTGACCCCCTAAACAAGAATATGAAGTTAGATTTTTAATATCAGGCACGAATTTTGAGATATATGGGAATTACGATTTCAGACACCTCCGAGGCATATTTTCTGGCACGTTTTGGAGTCGTTTCATAGTCATCACAAGTATTAATGCACAAGTAATAGTGTATGCAATGTACACAATCTCAATATCATCACAATCTCAATGTCATCACAATCTTAACAACATAAATAAAATCTTAATTTCATGACCCAAACCCCGGGCCATGACTAGTGCCGATTAGGCACTTAGACTACTATAAATTTCAACACTACATACTAAAGTCCAATAATTCTACCGAAATTTCGGCAGAGTTTCCTTTGTAATACGGA